>JABSNV010001327.1:0-100000 GCA_024085815.1 Flaveria linearis | reverse complement strand
TTCGTGGAATCGATCAGTATAAGCGGCATGCCCAGCCCCCACCATAGCATGATTCCAGAATTCATGCTCCAATTTCTGCATTTCGTTGAGGGGGCAGTACTCCTCAGTAATCAAGGCTTTGAACTCATCCCATGACATCCGCATCGCTGACTCTCTTCCTCTAGCTTGAACCTGGGTGTTCCACCAGGTTAATGCCTTGCCCTACAGTAAACATGTGGCATACTTGATTCTTTGACTGTCGAGGCACTCACTGATGTCAATCACCACCTCCATCTTTTCAAGCCACCTAGTTAGGGCTATCACCCTACCTTTCCCATCAAATTCTCGAGGTTTGTAGGCCACAAATTCCTTGTGGGAACATCCCCGTCTTGTATTGTCAACCCCAGTGCGTTCCCAGTTGTTCCGCCAATCCCAATGTCTTCCCCTGTTCCTTGGTTATGCTGATCATTAGTATCATGATCCCCTTGGAGATTATGATTCAGAAGAGTGTCGCTCACTTGAGTCACTATAGTTGGAATCAGTGCGGCTAGCTGCTGAGCAATCATAGCAGCTATGTCAGGGTTGTTAGTTCCCTGATTGTTGCCAGCGGGAGCACCACCTGTTCTTGGTGGTCTACCCCTACCTCTGCCTTGTGGGGTCTCACCTTCTTGGTTGGTACTGCGTGTGACTCTTGGAGGCGGCATCCTCTAATGAATAACATAATATATGTGTAGACAGTGTCATCACTACTCTACATTTCTTGAAGTCCACTTTCATTCTAAGCATTCAATCAGTTCCTTAGTTACTAAAATGCTAAGTGGAGAAATGTTTCGTGGAGAATAACATCAATGTCATGATCGGAAATACCATGAAGGCTTTAAGTAGGGCAGGACTTAGGTAATAGCAGGTGTTAGTAATGTTTTGTTACCCTTAACAAGGTCTTACTAGAATTATGATCCTAGCACCCTAGGGTATAGAATAGAAAACTTGTGATAGTCATGATCGTTACCTCATCGTAAGATTAGCCAGACTTCTCAAGCACTGCAAATTGCAATCACGTGTGCACCCGTAATGGTAATTTGCCTTGCATGGTCACCCTTAGCTTCACCTACCCCAAGTTAACATCATAGTATTATCAACATTCATCAAGCACGAATCATGTAATGCCCTCATGTCCATGAGCCATTAGTATTCCAATAGTAGTATGTGATAGCAAATAAACTCCAAGCACATAAGCATAATTTGTCTAACGATAGTTGCCAATCCTTCATACTTTCAGGATCTCAGACATGCTATCTTAGGGTCGGATTTAGTATTTGAGATTGACGCTACGCGTGATCTGTGAAGTTTCCCTTCAGTCTGGGTGTTCCGACCTAATGGTATAATGTAGTGCGTATACAAATGTAAGATTCTAGTATAAGGTATCCCGTGAAGAAAGACTAAGAGTAATAGTGTCTTCCTCAGGATGATCAGATAACAAAACATATATGTATAGAACACTTATGGAGATAAGAAACAAGTATAGAGGAACATACATGTAATATCAAATGCAAGCCAGTCCTAGCACGCATTCTACATGAAGGTTCCTAGGTTATAGTCTAGGTCAAGTGAATTGCCTAATTATTTATAACCAATGGCTCTGATACCAGTCTGTCACACCCCCACTGAGAGCAGAAACACGGGGATACGAGCGAGACTGGATCGTCATAACACATGATTAACAATAGAGATGCAATATATATGTAATTGATGACATAGCATGTCATGACGACACCCGGCACAAATGGAGACTTGTGTCATGTTTAGTCAATGTTCACGACAGCATAGCCATAGGCATAAATAGAAACTTGTAATTGCTTCACATAACCGATTCACATAGTCACAAAAATTGTATTCTTGTATGTAATTCCTACAACCCAGGAACAAGTATCCAAAAGAATGTTAATTGTTTGATGGACTACAACAATATACAAAATAATTGTTCATCATGTATGTTCAGTCTCGAAAATGCATCCTAGGGTCTCCACTAAGGCAGCACTCCTAGATCTTCAGTTCTCATTGTTACCTGAAAAATATGCTCAAAATTGTCAACAATAATGTTGGTGAGCTTCGCAGGTTTGAATTGTAAACATGTAATTGATGTTGTATAGTGTTTGTAGTGGAATACCGTGCATACAGTTATAAGCAAGCAAAATCACATACCATGAGTTTTATAAAACCAAACCTAATGACGTACACACAACAACTTGTCAGAATATATTCACCCAAGGCCCGTTCCTAGCAGTGTGATGGTACTCTCAAGTAACCATCTGTCAAGGGTGGAGGTGTCAACCCAGTAGTACTACTAATACCTATCCATTGGTTCCAACACCGGAATTAATGGTTGTAAGAAGAACCACTTAGTAACATCATGTATGCATCAGATAAGTACTCACAAAACAGTATCACGTTGATTCCAATTATGAAAATTGTTTGTATGTTGTACAGCATTGAAAACGCATGAGCATACTTTTCCCCATGTTTGTAAAATATTGAAACAATTGTATAAGCATAAAAAGGGGCCATGAAACTCACTTGTTAAGCGGTAAGTATGTATGATGAAACTTCCCAAACTTGTATGTATGTATGAACGGTCAATCACCTATTGACAGTTATGTTAAGCATTAATGATATGCCTGCTGTTAATAATATTGTTTAATTGGGTCGGGTCGTATCGATTCGGTCGTGGGTAACACTTGCACACAAACACGCGCAATAGATCTTATGTAGATCCAAGTACTAGAAGCGTTGCCATTGTCAATGATATTTGTGTAAAAGTGTTATTGTTGTCAGAGAAATACTTGGTAAGCACTTGTGTTATGAATCGTTTGTTGCTAATTGTAAAATGTTAAGTTGATTGGATTTGATATAACATTGATAAGTTCGATAGGGTTAATCTTAAAGATCATCTTTAGCAATGGCAACCGTGTCGATGTCACCTTAACATCACATGACAACACACACCGCACACAGGAAGAATTCACACACAATGACTCCAATTGCATGACAGGACTAGACGCACGACTGGACACTCCATTCGCACGAATCAACTCTCAGTCGTGCGAATCAGCTTCATTCGCACGATTGAACCCCCATTCGTGCGACTGGACCTTCAGTCGTGCGATACACATAATCGCACACATTCATCCGCATGACTCAATCTCATGACACACACAATCGTATGGGCTCAGTCGCACGAATCACTCAATCGCTTGGACTCAGTCGCATGACAGACCCAATCGCATGGACTTAGTCGCACGACTCACCCAGTCGCACGACTCACTCGCATGACAGACCCAGTCGCCTGAACAGTAGGTTCGCGACTGCAGAGTGCTGAGCCGCCTCGGCTGCTCCGTGCACAGGTTTCACACATCAAGGACCTCTAGAAACACTCATCTAACATATCTAAGTAAGATGCACACTCAGAAAGGCAACACACGCACCCACACGACCTCTTGTTCTCGGGTTGAACCCAAGCACCCGAAACCCTAGAATTCACAGAAGTAAAACGAGCAAAAACGGATGACAAGGTCGCCTACCTGCTAGAAACGTGTAGTCTAAGCTGTAGTTGTGGTCTAAACGGTGAAAACACAAAGAAAACGGGTCGGTTCTAGGTGCAAGGGAGGTGGAGAAAGTGGAAGAAGAAGATGAAGAAGAAAGTGGGGTTGTGAAGGCTAGGGCTGAAATAAGGGCATTTATACCCAGCCCTAGTTTGGCAATTGTCACTTTTAGTCCCTGCACTTAGCCCCCAAGTCCCCAAATTTGTTTTGGTTGCAAACAACGTAGATAGGCGTGTCGTATTAATGATAAGGAAGTATTAATGTTTTTCGTATCTTGAAAATGATGTTATTAATGATGTTTATTTTATATGACATAATATAGTTAATGATGTCATCGGTGCTACTCGTAAGCGTTTTAAGTGCTAATGTTGCAAACAATGATGTCACGAGTGTAAAAAAAAATCAAACAAGTATGATGTCCTCAGTCTATGAAGATGTGAAATGAATATTCTAAGGATAGTTAACGAAATCCACATTAAATGACAGACCTTTTGGTGACGGATGTCATAGTAAGATAGCACACCCGTTCGGGTGACTATTATGTCAAGTTGTACCCCCGTCCAGGTGCTAGGGCTTCTTTGTACACACCTTTGTCAAGAACTTCTATGACCATGTATGGCCCTTCCCAATTGGGACTCATTTTCCCGAAAGGCTTTACCTTACTTGCTTTATTACTTCAGAGCACATAATCATCTATTTTGAAAGTCTATTAGCTTACTTGTTTGTCGTAAAAGTTCTCCATCTTTTGTTTGTACTGTGCTTCTTGTATTGGCGTGACCTCCCGTCTTTTTTCCAAGATATCTCAATTGAGTTTCAGCTCACATTATTGATTGGTTGGTTGGTTGGTTCATGATTTGCTACTCGGACTGAAGGCGTACCAAGTTCAGTTGGAATTACTGCTTCAATACCATATACTAAGCTAAATGGGGTTTGGTTGTTACGTGTCTTCTACATTGTGTGGTATGCCCATAACACCTTTGATAGCTCATTAACCTAACTCCCTATTTTTGCTGTCTATTGTTTTTCAGTGCATCTAATAAACTACGATCCATTCTTTCAACTTGACTATTACCCTGAGGATGTGCGATACAAGTAAAAACCTATGTGATTTACAACTCTTCACTCCAAATTTTCAACTTCTGATCAACAAATTGTTACCCATTATCACTGTAACTTCTCAATGTTCAAAATCTCACTTGAGATTTTTATCAGTATGGTGTTGCAATTTTCCCAACTTTATATATGTGGCATGTGATGTATAGGGCTTCTAAGTGGTTGTCAGGGGGCATGCTTCTCGCTCCTGTAGTCCTTTCGTGAATTAAAACATGACTCGTGATTAGAAAAACTTACCGCCACCATTAATGATTCCGTTTTTGGGCATGTCGTTCGTTCCATGCAAACTTCATATCAACTCATCACTACGTACTCTCTAGATGAAACCCAAATACGCGACTCAAAAGGTAGACTATCAAAAGATAAATGTGCGACTCCGATTAACGATTACAAAAATATGTGACATTATACGAGTATGGTCCACTGTTCTACCCCTCCCGCACTTACAAAAGCATTAATATGATAATCCGGATAAGTCGTTCCATCATATTTTATCACTATGGATGGTATTTTAAGCTTAGCTGGGAACTGAGTTTAAGTTATTTCTAGGATAAAATTGTATTGAGAAACTTGATAAGTTGGTTTGTACAGTTTAGGAATCAGTGGTGTAACCCTAATAGATTCTTCATATTATAATTGTTTTGTACTTCAGCCGGTCTTAACTTTATGGCCTGATGTTCTTTCCAAGCCATTAAATACTTTAGCTGTGGCGTCATGCAACAGATAGAATGAGTGGAAAATGGTTCTAGGGATGTGTATGGATTCAAGATTAGCATGGAAGGTTTGGTTCTACTATAAATAGGAAATGGGAAGAGAGAAAATGAAGGTGATAAGGCAAGAACCGATTGCTAAGAATATAACACTGAACGAGTTGTAATGAATAGAAAAGTAGGCAATATAATTGCGGGGGGGGGGGGGGGCAGATGTAGTTACTGAAGGATGAATTATGGGCTCATGCTGCATGGCCATCGCGTTCTCACCCTATAGTGTGATTGTATCCCCACTGTCACTTCTTGCATCTTCCACCATAACTTCCTCCATGGATTTGAGTACACTATTCTGAGATTTGTTAGCCATAAACTTGTGGGAGATTGTGATAATTGTCATTTCTCAAGACCAACGCGGATGGCACCAATGTAGATACGAACTTCAATCGAACCTGATCCACTCCAACTAAATTTTAATCGAGCGAATACTCTCCGTCAATCCAAGCCTACACATCATTAAACACACCAGTTAAGGCGTTATAGAGGAGGAAGTCTCTCTGTAATGGCACTCTGGGATTTGAATAAGTAACCAATAAGTAATAGGTTGGGAGAGAAATAGAGAGATCTTAGGGTATATTTTTGCATGGGGAGATCCATTCCCCTTACCTCATATTTATAGTGTTCCATGATGTATGTGTTGATGTCATGTATGATGGTGGGAGTGGTCCCTAAAGAGTTTGTTATGCCATTGGGTCATACCCATATGCAATCATGGGTGTATTCAATCATTGCCTAGGATTGGTGATAATAATCCCTTTGATATGAGACACACATCATTTATTATAATGGGTTGGGTGCTATGAGTGTTAGTTGTAATTTACCTGAGTTGGATGTGGGTCCAGGTTATAATGGTTTTGGATGTGGGTCCAGGTTATAATGGTGTTCCATGATGTATGTGTTGATGTCATGTATGATGGTGGGAGTGGTCCGTAAAGAGTTTGTTATGCCATTGGGTCATACCCATATGCAATCATGGGTGTATTCAATCATTGCATAGGATTGGTGATAATTGTAATCCCTTGATATGAGAGACGTATCATTTATTATAATAGGTCAGGTGCAATGAGTATTAGTTGCAATTTACCTGAGTTGGATGTGGGTCCAGGTTATAATATGGTACCCTACGTACATCCGTAAATAGTGATTACGAAATCTTCCTACATGGCACAACCCAATCATTAAAGCAAGTGACTCTATAAATATCAATTGCGGAATCCATTCTCCGGACCACTTATGTTTTGCCTATGGTATTCTTGGATATATAATTTTTTTAGTCCAAAAATTAAGTTGACAAAACCATATTCAACCGTATCCTAATGCTATAATCCGTACATGTGGGTTACAAATCCACAACTCAATCCCCAATCACAAATTTCACCTACTTTGTTTTTTCACTTTTGATTTTACAAGTTTTCATAGGTCTGTGAAAGTTTTCAAGTGTACTGTATTTTTATTCTCTTTCATTCTATAGGTTTTGGTTGATGTTGGTGTGAAGTAGGTTAATTACATATGTTAGGTCTATGTGGTTTTCAAGTATGTTTATTCTATACCTATAGGTCTTTAGGTTTATATGCTGTATGAAATTGTTAAGATTACCCTTTACATATATATATATGTATGTATGTATGTATGTATGTATGTATGTATGTATGTATGTATGTATGTATGTATGTATGTATGTATGTATGTATGTATGTATGGTATGTGTATGTATGTATGTATGTATGTATGTATGTATGTATGTATGTATGTGTATGTATGTATGTATGTATGTATGTATGTATGTATGTATGTATGTATGTATGTATGTATGTATGTATGTATGTATGTATGTATGTATGTATGTATGTATGTATGTATGTACATATATGTATGTGTGTGGTTGGTTAGTTGCTATTTATAGTCAAATTTTCAAAGCTAATCTCAGTATGTCTTTGTCTTCACCATTTATATCGTTTCTAGTTAAATTATATTAGGGTGGTGATGTTTCATACAAACATGGGTTATGAGTGAGATGACCATCACGAACCCAACAATGGGACCGGGCAACAAGGAATGGTATAACCAATGTACTATTAAATATATGACAGATCCCAATACGTTAAGGATGCCGATGGAAGATCTAAACTCTTGTTTCACTTGCCGCCCTAGAAAGAAAGTGAGTTCTCCTATTAAACTCATCTCAAACTTCAACTTCATAGACTTTAAATAGCTTTACACAAGCTCTCATTTGTAGACCCAAATATGATATCATCCACATACACTTGTACTGAAATGATATCTAGATCAACTTTCTTGATGAAGAGAGTTTTGTCTATAGATCCTCACGTGTATCCATTCTTGAAAAGAAAGATAGAAAGTGTCTTAACATTTCCTAGGAGTTTGATGAAGACCATAAAGGGCTTTGTTAAGTTTACATACATGATCTAAATTCTTAGGATCTTTAAAGCCAGGAGGTTGGCAGACATTAGCTTCTTCATCAATCTCACCATTGAAGAATGCACTCTTGACATCCATTTGAAACACCTTTAGGTCTTTGGAGGTAGTAAATGCTATAAAAATCCTGATTGCTTTAAGCCTGGCCACAGGAGCAAAGACTTTGTCATAATCAATCCCTTCTTCAATGTGTACCTATGTACCGTAAATCTACCTTTGTTTTTAATAGCAATGCCTCTGTCATCCTTCTTGTTTCTAAACACCCATTTGATTCCTAATACAATTTTCACCTTAGAAAATGCATATAGTTTCCAAAACTTATGTCTAGCTAACAAGACCTTTTGAGAATGATATTCTCTGTTGATATGAATCAACAAGGATCGAATATGAAGATTAAGTCAATGATTGAAAGGCAGAATCAAGCAATCAATGAACATAAAACTCTTGATATACTCATAAATGCATTCTTGTATTAATTAGATGAACTGTTACAGAGTAAATGTTAGGGTTTAGCAAGCTATAGTAACAAGACAACTAACATGGGAGAGAAACAAAGTATATTCTGATTGTATATTCTCAAAAGTTGCGTAAACAGTCACAAAAAAGTCACCCTCACATACGAGGTTTCAATTCTATTTATAGCATGACTTACAGCTTGTAAAAATGACTAAACTACTCTTAGTCTAAGTATTCATTAGCATTTGTTTCTTTGTCATCCGCATTGACTAATGCGGATGAGTAATTCTTCATCAGCATTGGCCTTCTATTAGCCGCATTAGTGTTTGGTCATCAGCATTAGTTAATGCGGATGAGCAAACACTTGGCCGCATTTGTTGCTGGTCATCCGCATTAGTTAATGTGGATGAACAAATGCCTTGTCTGCATTTCATCGGCTCTCCGCATTAGTTAATGCGGAAGAACAAATACTTGTCAGCATTTGTTCTTGGTCATCCGCATTAACAAATGCGGATAGCCGACACTTGTAATTTTCTTCTTATGCAGGATCTTCTGTGTATACATTTCTTCTTGGACTTGGGGAGAAACCAGCAGAACAACCATCCACCTCTTCAATTGGCATGTATGATCCTTTCAGGGTCTAACAATAATTGACTGGACTTTTTGACAATGATATTCTCTGTTGATATGAATCAACAAGGATCGAATATGAAGATTGAGTCAACGATTGAAAGGCGGAATCAAGCAATCAATGAACATAAAACTCTTGATATACTCATAAATGCATTCTTGTATTAATTAGATGAACTGTTACAGAGTAAATGCTAGGGTTTAGCAAGCTACAGTAACAAGACAGCTAACATGGGAGAGAAACAAAATATATTCCGATTGTCTATTCTCAAAAGTTATGTAAACAGTCACACAATAAGTCACCCTCACATACGAGGTTTCTATTCTATTTATAGGCTGACTTACAGCTTGTACAAAATGACTAAACTACCCTTAGTCTAAGTCTTCATCAGCATTTGTTTCTTTGTCATCTGCATTGACTAATGCGGATGAGTAATTCTTCATTAGCACTGGTCTTCTATTAGCCGCCTTAGTGTTTGGTCATCAGAATTAGTTAATACGGATGAGCAAACACTTGGCCTCATTTGTTGCTGGTCATTCGCATTAGTTAATGCGGATGAACGAATGCCTTGTCTGCATTTCATCGGCTGTCCGCATTAGTTAATGCGGAAGAACAAATACTTGTTAGCATTTGTTCTTGGTCATCCTCATTAACAAATGCGGATAGCCGACACTTGTAATTTTCTTCTTATGCAGGATCTTCTTTATGTACATTTCTTCTTGGACTTGGGGAGAAACCAGCAGAACAACCATCCACCTCTTGAATTGGCATGTATGATCTTTTCAGGGTCTAACAATAATTGACTGGACTTTTTAAGAATGATATTCTCTGTTGATATGAAACAACAAGGATCGAATATGAAGATTGAGTCAATGATTGAAAGGCGGAATCAAGCAATCAATGAACATAAAACTCTTGATATACTCATAAATGTATTCTTGTATTAATTAGATGAACTGTTACAGAGTAAATGCTAGGTTTTAGCAAGCTACAGTAACAAGACAGCTAACATAGGAGAGACAAAATATATTCTGATTGTCTATTATCAAAAGTTATGTAAACAGTCACACAAAAAGTCACCCTCACATACAAGGTTTCTATTCTATTTATAGGCTGACTTACAGCTTGTACAAAATGACTAAACTACCCTTAGTCTAAGTCTTCATCAACATTTGTTTCTTTGTCATCCGCATTGACTAATGCCGATGAGTAATTCTTCATCAGCATTGGTCTTCTATTAGCCGCATTAGTGTTTGGTCATCAGCATTGGTCTTCTATTAGCCGTATTAGTGTTTGGTCATCAGCATTAGTTAATGCGGAGGAGCAAACACTTGGCCGCATTTGTTGCTGGTCATCCGCATTAGTTAATGCGGATGAACAAATGCCTTGTCTCCATTTCATCGGCTGTCCGTATTAGTTAATGCGGAAGAACAAATACTTATCAGCATTTGTTCTTGGTCATCCGCATTAACAAATGCGGATAGCCGACACTTGTAATTTTCTTCTTATGCAGGATCTTCTTTGTATACATTTCATCTTGGACTTGGGGAGAAACCAACAGAACAACCATCCACCTCTTGAATTGGCATGTATGATCCTTTCAGGGTCTAACAATACTCCCCCTAAGGATTATACAGCCTAAGTACTTCAAGGTTTGAGGGTGGATAAGGTTGTGAAGATTCTGCTGGGTCTTGTGCAGTAGGAGGAGATGACACAGGAGCTGGGTCTGTGTAAGAAGGATCCAGTATAGCCTTGATCATGTTAGAGAACTGTCTTGCATCATCCAGCTTCTCTCTGCTTAGTACATGGATCTTCATTTGTCTCATAGTATGGATTGCTTCAATGGGTAGCTTCTTCAATGAGACAGGCTCCCAGAATGACATGGTTGACAGCCCATCTCTGTGAACCAGTAAAGATCCATCAGCATCTACCTCTAACTTCACAATGTTTCCAAACTGCAAAGGAGTCTTCTTCTTCCTCCTTTGCTCTCTCTTCTTGATAATTCTGTCATAGGCCATTTTTAGGAGTTTTATGCACTTTAGAAAGAAGTACATATCAGCTTCACCAAGCTTATTTCTGATCTCTCTGAAGTGCCTAGAGTAGATGTAGTGGATATATGATTCATCTAACAGTCTTACCTCATATCCACTAAACAATCTGATCTCTGCTCCTTCCTTTCCTCCCCACTTCCTTTCAATCACCAACTCGTATGTTTTCTCATCATAATAAACATTAGAGATTGGCACAGAAGTGTGAGTACTATCAACCATCTTTCTCTTTAATGATTCAGTGGGTTTTACCCTAAGTTCAGGGAATACCACCTCTTCTGCTGGTTTCCTTTGCTTCTTATGAAGGGGATTGACAAATGATCTATCCTTTCCCAAGCAGATAGACTTCAAGGATTTGAAGTTGTCAGTTCTCTTTAACATCCTTAGAATGTCCTCAAACTCATATCCCCTGAACATAGCCTTGTGATTAATCAGTCTTAAATTGGCTAGTTCCTTCAGATCATGGATCTCCAGAGATTTCACCAGAGCAGAGTACTCTGTGAAGAATTGGACTAATCCAGATAATCTCTTCACCATGAACATATTCTAATCACTATCATACTTCCAGACAATAATTTTCTGATCTGTCTTGCCTTTTGGAGTAGACACACCCTTGATCATTTCAACAGTTGTGAGACCTTCATGTAGTTCTAGTTGTGAAGGCTCAGCAAACCACTCTGGGTATCTATGAAGAATGGGTGCCAGGGAATCATGATCTCCCTGAGTGAGGCTCATATCTTGAGCTGAAACTCTTGTTCTCGGTTGGGTTCTGGTGATCTCCTCCTCTATCTTTTTTAATCTGTCTTTCTTTTCAAGTATCATCCTAAGGACAGCAGCCCTTAGGGAATTGGTTTTCATGTTCCCTAGTTTTCTTTTAGTGAACCCTTGAGCAGACAGATAATCCTTCATCTCCTTATCTGTCATGCTGTATGGATCGGGATACATAGGTTGAGGAGAAGTAGCAGGTTTGACTTTTGTTGCCTTGACCTCAGAAGCTTTGGGAGATTGAGTTTTCTCATGTTCAGTTTCAAAAGTTGGATCTAGCAGCTTGGTTAACTTTTTTTTATTTTTTTTGATAATTTTTGAAATATTTGAATGTTTTTGTTTGTTTTCATTTTACTCAAGATTAATCATGCCAATTGATTGAACTAAGAATTCAAATCTGGTTGGATCAATTGCCTTAGTGAATCAATCAGCTAATTGATTATCAGTGTGAACTTGCATCAATTTGATTAATCTTTTTTCAGCACAATCTCTCAAAAAGTGATATCTAATTTCAATATGTTTTGTTTTTGAGTGTTGAACTGGATTATTAGTTATAAACACTGCTGCTGTGTTGTCAATGTAAATTGGAGTGTGTAGAAAGTTAAAACCATAATCAAGCATCTGGTTTTGAATCCAGAGAACTTGAGAACAACATGCAGATGCTGCTATATACTCAGCTTCTGCTGTTGAGACAGAAACATTGGTTTGCTTTTTGCACTGCCAGGATACCAGTCTGGGACCAAGAAATTGACAACTGCCAGAAGTGGATTTCCTGTTGAAGTTACATCCCCCATAATCACTGTCAGTGTATGCATAGAGATTGAAGTCTCCTTCCTTTGGATACCATAGTCCAAGAGCAGGCTTGCCCTTAAGATATCTGAATATCCTCTTGACTGCATTCACATGAGATTCCTTGGGATCTGCTTGATATCTGGCACACACACAAACACCAAATATAATGTCAGGCCTACTGGCTGTTAGATACATTAGTGAACCTATCATTGAATGATAGTGTGTCTGATCCACTGATTTGCCTTCAGGATCAGGTCCAATCTTCACTTTAGTATCCATAGGAGTTCTGATGGACTAACAGTCAGTAAACTTGAATCTCTTCAGCATTGTTTCCACATATTTTGATTGTTTGATGAAGATTCCGTCTGCTGTCTGTTGGACTTGTACTCCCAGAAAGAAAGTGAGTTCTCCCATAGCACTCATTTGGAATTTTGAATGCATGAGATCTTCAAAGTCTTTACATAGAGTCTTGTTTGTTGAGCCAAAAATGATATCATCCACATATATCTGTACAAGCAACATGTCCTTTCCTTTTCTTTTTCTGAAGAGGGTCTGATCAATCTTTCCTCTTTCATAACCGTTGTCAAGATGGAACGATGAAAGTGTCGCATACCACTTCCTTGGAGCTTGATGAAGACCATACAAGGCTTTGTCTAGGTTGTACACCCTGTGGGGAAAATCTGGGTCTTCAAATCCAGGAGGTTGACTTACGTAGACCTCTTCAGCAATCTTTCCATACATAAATGCACATTTCACATCCATTTGATAAACAGTGAATTTTATGGATGCTGAATATGCAAGAAAGATTCTTATGGCTTCTAGTCTGGCTACAGGGGCAAATACTTCATCATAATCAATTCCTTCTTCTTGTGTGTATCCCTGAGCTACTACTCTTGCTTTGTTTCTAATGACAATTCCTTTGTCATCAGTTTTGTATCTGTATAGCCACCTGGTACCGATAGGGTATTGTCCTTCGGGAAGATCTACCAGCTGCCATAGTTCTTGTTTCTTGAATTGCAACAACTCTTCCTGCATTGCTTCAATCCAACTATTGTATTGAAGAGCCTCTTTGATATTTTTGGGTACTGTTTGACACAGAAAGCATGAGAACAAGCAGATGTTAGCTATGCTTGACTTGCTCCTTGTCACCCGTTCATTTAGTTCACCAATTATGTTGTCAACTGGATGATCTTTGTGTATTCTTGTGGTTGGAATTGAGTCACCAGGAATGGTTACATAAAGATTGGAGACATTCAGTTCATCTTGGTGCGAGGCAACTTCTTCTTGTACTGTTGGGGAGCTATGAAAGTAATCAAAATTTGTTCCAGTTCCTGCTTCAGTGACAGCAGGGATTTGATTACTCCCATCACTTGAAGTTCTTTCAGTGTCAACCAGAGGGATGACATGAGTTTGAGTTCTAACTTCTTCTTGGTTTCTGGCTTCAATGGATGGCATCTTTGATGGAGAGGGTATTGTACTGGGACCATCCTCAATTGAAGCACTTTGATGTTGAATAGTATGTCTGACAGGATCAGCTTGTAGTGGAACATCTTCATCAAGTTGCTCAGTAGATGTTGGAGGGATCATTGGAAAGTCACTCCTTCTTTCTACTAACGATGAAGGTACAACCGATTGTAGGTTTCCTGTATTAGACATGTGAAATTGGTCAAAAGATTTAGTAAATGAGTCAATATCAAACAACCAATCAGGACCATTAGTTGATATAGGAAATGAATGTTCCTTGAATTGAAAATTTGTTGATTTATCAATAATGTTTAATCTAGGATTAAACACTCTGTAAGCCATTGAAACAGAAGAATATCCTATAAAGAATCCTTCATCAGACTTGGATGAAAACTTTCCCAAATGGTCACGGGTGTTTAATATCAAGACAGGACAGCCAAATGATCTGAAAAATCCAATGAATGGCTTTCTTTGAAAAATTAGTTCATAAGGTGTCTTATTACTTTCTTTGACGATCAAAGTTCTATTTTGTACAAAGCATGATGTGTTAACTGCTTCTGCCCAAAAGGTGATTGGTAGTTTAGCATCTGCTAGCATAGTACGTGCTGCTTCAATTATTGTTTTATTTCTTCTTTCAGCTACTCCATTTTGTTGAGGAGTCCTAGCTGCACTAAATTGATGAGCTATGCCTTTGGTTGTACAAAACGAACTCATATCTTCATTTTTAAATTCTGTCCCATTATCACTCCTTATTGTTTTGACTTTAAGATCAATTTGATTTTCAATTTTGGTGATAAATCTTTTATTAATTGGGATGCTTCATTTTTATGAAGTAGGAAGAAGACCCATGTGATTCTAGAAAAGTCATCTATGATCACCAAACAATATTGCTTCTTTCCCATACTTATAACATGAGTTGGAGCAAAAAGATCCATATGAAGTAGTTTCAATAGAGAATTGTTGGTGTTCACCAACTTTAGCTTGTGAGACGACTTGTGTTGTTTTCCTTTGAGACACACTGAATAGTGGTCAATGAAGTGAAATTCTTTTTGAGGTAAACCAATAACATGATTTCCCTTGACCAGTCTGTTCATGTTTTTGAAATTTGTGTGTCCCAATCGTCTGTGCCAAAGTTGTGATTCATCAAAAGATGCTTTTGATAGAAGACATGTTTCTTCTTTTGGTGATGCAGAATTAAGGTTAATGACATAGGTGTTATTCTTCCTTGGTGTTTTCAAGACAACCTATTCTTCAAGAATTTGAAATCCTGGTCTCAGAATGTAGCAATGAGTGTCAGTGAAGTTAGTGGAATATTTCTTGTCACATATCTGACACACGCTGAGACGATTGAAGTTCAGTTGTTCGCAGTAGTTCACTCTGTCAAAGCTCAGCATTCCACTTGTCACAGACCCTTCACCTGTAATTCTACCACCTTGTGAATCTCCTCCAAATGCCACAGTAGTTCCTTGAATGTGCTTAAAATCATGAAGGAGGGAACGATCTCCAGTCATGTGTCGGGAGCATCCACTGTCCATATACCATAAACTGTTGGACCTGTATGAATGTCCCGACAAGCACAGAAAGAACTAATTAGAGTGTGAAACCCAAGACATGATGGTCTTGGGCTTACCGTTTCTATCCATGATAGTAACCGGTTGGTATTTTCCTCTAAACTGGTGCTTTGATGATGGAATCATGCTTGCTTTGTTTCTGAAACTCGAATGTTTTATTACTTCAACTGAAGATTCAGATGAGTATTCAAACCTTTGATCCCTGTTTCTTTTCAGAAAATTTGTTCGTTTTTCGTTATCAAACTTTGTTTTAGAATTATAAAAATCATTAGTTTGTTTGACTGCTTGATTTTTATTTCTTTTGATTCTGTTTGAAGTTCTCAGATTTGTCACATCATCATCAGACTTAGAGACTCTGTAATGAGGACGACCATTGATCTTATGTTTCTCAGACATGATTGGAGATATAGGCTTGTTCTGAGGTATTCTAAATCCCTTTTTTTAAAGAAACAATCAGATGTATTATGATTTGTCATGTTGCAGACAGAACAGTATTTGTTGAAATAACAGTTCTTGGTGGAGTGATTGTTCATATCACAGATTGAACAGTATTGATTGTAAAAGCATTATCTGTTCTGTGATTAGACCTTGAAGGGATCGCGGATCTAGTTTGATCAATTAGGTTATGATTTGCAGCGGAATAGTATAAGAATTAGACGAACTTTAAGCAAGAACACAAAGGATATTCAATGAAATAGTACGGTTATAGAGAGAAAGTTTTCTACAAAAGAGAATGTTTTCATTCATACACAAGCTTCGGTAATTACAAATTAGGTCAACCTTCCTTTTATAAAGGTAAGGTGACGTCAGCAGATGTCACCTGATAGTGACATCTAACCGATTTACATAAACAACTGAAAATAACTAAAACTATTGAAGATGTCCACAGCAACTGAGGACATCTTCTTACAAAAGAAGCTAAGTATTAACTAATACTACAACTACTGAAAACAAACTACTGACTACTGATTACAAACTACTGAAACTGATAAAGACAACTACTGAAAAGTAAAACCATCACAACTACTGAAGAGTACTACTTCAGCTGTTGTGACAACCTCTGAAGACTTGGTCTTCAGACTTTGTCTTCAGTACTTGTCTTCAGACTTTGTCTTCAGCACTTGTCTTCAGACTTTGTCTTCAGCTGATGTAGTCTTCTTCAGTTGTTATGATGTCCGTGGGACTTAAAGGTTTTTCTGATCTGGCTCATTGGTTCTTTTGGTCCAACAAACTCCCCCTGAACCAATGCAGCCAAAACCTTTAAGTTTATTGGAGTCCCACTTATTAGGCAAAAAGATTGTCTTTTTATTCTGGATCAGCTCAGAAGTGACCATTTTAAGCACAGGCCTGGGAAGAGGTTTCAGTAGATCTGATTGGCAAGGGATGGATGGGAACTCTATCTTGAGGAATTGAACGCAGAGTTATTACCCCATCCATGAAACCTACTTCCCTATAATGAGTCTGTAAGACTCTCTTACATAGGCCTCCAGGAAGACAACTTGTTCTTCCAAAGTGAGTTCTTCAGCTTCTCCTTCAAAGAAGAACTCTGGCCCATAATACTCAGATAGATATTTGACTTGTTTCCCATTCTTTAACTCCACAGTTATTATTTCTATAAGCAAACTCATCAGGGTGATTACCCTCAAGTAACAACTGGAGTTCATTGCTCCTGACTTTTTCAAGCCTCTTGTAAATTAACCCTTTTTTCACCATTTTGTTTTCTAGTAACTTTTGGGGGGAAAGATTAGCTTTGTAGGCTTTCTTGAAGTCTTCTAGGATTTCCCAGGGTGACACTACAATGGCCAGCATGATCACTACATCTACAATCTTCATTACTTGGCCATTGTATCTAATTGGAATGTTCTTCTTATGAATTCTATGACTCACCCTGGGATCAGGCCAAATTCTAACTCTCTCCTTATGATATTGAAAGGTAAATCTGAGAGCATACAACCTCTGAGCATGTTTCCTCATAGATTGTATTGATGTAGTCTGAGGAAAGTCTTTATCAACCATACTCAATAGCTGCTCATCATGTTGTTTGTGAAGTTCTTCTTCTTCAAGCTTTACTTTGACAGTTTGCATCTGGATGGCAGGAGTGATCACTGTTGGTTGGCTCTTGGCAATAATCTTTGATACTTTAGGCATATTCCCTTTTGGTTTAAAAACAGTTGAAATGGGTAGCCTATCATCCTCATCATCATCTTCTTCTTATTCTTAAAGCCTCAACACCCTTCTCTTCCTCTTGGGTGCATCAACGGTAGTTTGTGTTGGTTTCTTAGGTAAAGGAGTTGGTTTTGTGGGTTGTGATGTTGGTTATTTTGGTGTGGGAGATTGTACAGACTGCTCTAGCATTTTTGTTGCAAGTGTGGCTTTGGAGTACTTTGCCAGATCAGTCCTCTTCCCAGCACCAGCTTCATCCAGGGCTTCTATGATCAATCCCTTTGTAAATACTTCAGACGAACAGATTTGGTTGGTTATCTCCAAAATACTATCCCTAGTCCATGACTTCACCTCAAGGATTGGCCTCCCCAAGTACTTCAAAATGAACCTGACCATAGCTTCTAATCTTTCATTCTCCTTCTTACTATAGCTAGCCCATCAGTGTTCAATCTCTTGTATCTCTAACTTCCTAATCTCAGTGTCAAGCTTAGCAGTGTCAAACCCTTGTCTGAATAGCTGATCAATGATTTTGTCCATGGATCTGCTATGTTGCTCATCATCTTCTTTAATCATTTCATCAATTTCTTCTTAGAAGGAGTCTTCTCATCACCCTTCCTCTTCTTGTATGTGACATAAAAGTCTTTTTCTTTTTCCTTCTCCTTCTCCTTTTCTTTTTCTTTTTCCTTCTCCTTCTCCTTTTCTTTTTCTTTTTCCTTCTCCTTCTCCTTTTCTTTTTCTTTCTCCTCTTCCTTTTCTATCTACTTCTCCTCTTCAACTCCCTTTCTCTTGACTACTATCACTGACTTAGAATCCCCCTTTTTGGTTGCATTGAGTTCAGGGGTTTGAATGTCAGAAAGTCTCTTAGTGACTGCATCATCAACCAGGGTTTGTATATTTGAGGAGAGCCCCTGATCAAGGTCTTGATGCACAATGTCAGTGATGATGGGAGTGATAAGAGACAGGGAAGATTTAAAGATAGCAACCATTTGCTCAGAGGGGTTCTATCCCTGAGAAATGGTGCGAGAAGCAGAGGTTGGTGGTTGATTGTGGAGAGTAGCTCAGTGTTTGGGAGACCTTCAGAAGAAGGTGCCATCTGTGGGTTAATGTGGGCAGATGGACGTGATTCTTGAGACATTTTGCAAGCAGTTCTTGTAGTCTGCTTACCTCAGCCTCAAGAATGGTATTGTAGGCTAGAACATCAAAGAAAAAGTCCTGGTCACCATCAGTGGGTGCTGATTCATCTGACCTCCTGATTTCATCAGGATGAACATGTGCTGAGTGTGGATCAATATTCACATGTGCCCCTTGATCTTGGTACTGGGGACTTCCTGCCTCAGGATAATGTCCTTCACCTGCAGTTGCCTCTAGTGAGGTCTTAGAGATGTTACCAACTTCAACCTCTTCATGTGCTGAAGCAGGAGAAGTGGTAGTCTCACCAGAAGTTCTAATCTCCTCCTCCACACGGGGAGATTGAACTGTGTAATCCATGTGTTGTGGGTTATCAGAAACACTATAATCCTCCCCCTCAAGTGTTGAGGTTTTCCCAGTTGTAATAGGTTTCTGGGGAGGGGTTGGAGTGTTTAACTGAGTCAGCACTTCAGCAATTATAAAAGTTGGGCTTTGTGGGGTGGCTGCAGTGGGAGATAGGTGTGAAGCAGATTGCACCTGGGGTGAATGGTGCTCTTCAATGTCAACCTTCTCAAATGAGAGAGGTTCCATAAATGTGGCATCCCCTGAAATAGTTGCTGCAAGATCCTGTTGAGAGGATTCCTGAGAGGTTGTGGTGGGTGGAGTCTTTATAACTACTGGTGGATTACTACCAGTAGTTTCTTCCTGCCTTGGTGCTGTTGGGGCATCCTCAGGGGACTCAACTCCCTGAGTAGCCTTTTTGGGCTTTTTAGCTTTTGGCTTGGTGGGGACTTTGGTTCTGGAGGATGAGGCTGTGGCTTCTCGCTGCTTGGGTTTTAGCAGCTTGGCAGCCTCTTTTAGTTGTGTGTTCGAGTTGTGCCTGGAGTATACTTCAGGCAAAACTTCAACAGCAGGGACTCCTAGGCCAACAAGGCCCTCATCTTTTAATTGATTTTCAATAATAGCCATAAGAAACCTTGGATATAAGATCCATCTATTAGCCATAGGTATCAAAGCCATTTCTTTTAATTCTAAAAAGATAATTTCAGAAAAATTTAAGCTTTGGCGTTCAAGAATAGAATACAATACCTGTTGCCACTTGGAAGACATTTGATCCCATGAGGAAGTCTTGGGGGCAAGGCAGACATTGACCATGTGGAAGATTAGACGTTCAGGGTCATGGAAGTGCTTCTTCAAGATGGTGGTAGCACTTAGTTCACCTTCGTATCCATGATGGGTGAAGGATAAGTCGGTTGTACCCTTAGGATATTCGGTGACAAAGGTGGCATCATTTAGATTTAGGGTTTGTTGAATAATGTCGGAAGTGACGACCACCTTCTTCTGGTTGATAAATGACTGGAGAGTGATCTCGGCATCATTCTCACCAATTGTGAGGGTGACGTTTGTCCAGAATTATTGTAGGGATTCGGCGTATATGGTTGGATTCAAAAGAAAGGCCGTTTGGTATGGGGATTCAACCATCAGATCGATGGCGTCATCAAACTTGTTCCAGAAAGTCGATTTGGTGAGGTACGCTACACAGTAATGGCGTGGTTTGAGTTGCATGGTCGCCATAATACAGGAGGGAAGGTCTGAGAATTTTGAATAATAACGTTTGGGGAATGTAAAGTTCTGAGGTTAGGGTTTGGTATTTATAGATTATGAAATGGCTGATGGAAAACATCTGAAGGTTTTGGTGTTGGTCATCAGTTGTTTAAAACGACTGAAGACATGGTTTTGACCTTCAGAGGTTGTAAACAACTGAAGACTTGGTGTTAGTCATCAGTAGTTGGAAACTACTGAAGACTTGGTTTTGGCTTCAGTTGTTTTGAAATGAAACAGTAGGTGCTTGAAACAGCTGAAGAGTAAAGTTACTCATTAGTTGTTGTCGTCAATTCACAGGTTTCAGTTGTTTCATTCTGACCTCAACATTTACTCATCAGACTTTGTCTGATTTTCAGACGTTTCATTTGTCATCAGTTCTTTTGAATATTTATTCATCAACTGTTCTGAACATTTGTGCAGTAGTTCTTTTTGAAATAAATATTCTTCAGAACTTGTGAACAAATGTTGCCATCAGTACTTATGCTCAAGATTACACATCAGTACTTTTGGACAAATTTGTTCTTCAATACTTATCTGTTGAAAATAAGCATCAGTAATTACATCCACATCAGTAGTTGTAACTACATCAGTTCTTTTCAACAAATGATGTACTTCAGTACTTTTAAGTATTTTAGTCTTCAGTCTTTTTAGCACTTCAGTAGTTAAAAATATTGAAGACAAAATAACTCATCAGTACTTATTTTTGACTTTTGGATACTAATACTTATCAGTACTTATGATCTGAGAGTATCAGTATTAGTCAATTTATTCTAGCTGCAGCATACCAAGCCTTAGCACAAGATTTTGAAAAGATGCATTGTCCAAAGGCTTAGTAAATATATCTGCAAGCTCATTAGCACTAGGAACAAACTTTGGATCAATCAGACCTTTTTCATAACAATCCCTGATGAAATGATGTCTGATCTCAATGTGTTTGGTCTTAGAATGCTGGACAGGATTCTTAACAATACAAAGAGCTGAAGCACTGTCCATCAATAATGGAGTCTTAGTCTCTGTAATGCCATAATCCAGTAGTTGATTCTGAAGCCAGAGTACCTGAGATGTACAACTTGCAGCAGCAATGTACTCTGCTTCAGCAGTGGATGTAGCAACTGAAGTTTATTTCTTACTCTGCCAAGAAACCAAACAATTGCCTAGAAATTGGCATCCACCAAAAGTTGATTTTCTGGTTAATTTACACCCTGCATAGTCACTATCAGAGAAAGCAACCAATTTGCAAGAGTGCCCAGTGGAATACCAAAGTGCTAGAGATTGAGTTCCTTGCAAGTATCTAAAGATCCTTTTGACTGCAATCAAATGGGATTCTTTAGGTGCAACCTGAAATCTAGCACAGACACAAGATGCAAACATAATGTCTGCTCTAGATGCTGTAAGGTACATCAAGGAACCAATCATACATTTGTAAAGGGTTTCATCAACCGCTTTACCTTTCTGATCAGCATCCAGTTGTGTGGTGGTGCTCATGGGAGTAGAACAGGGCTTACAGTTTTGTAAATCAAACATTTTCAAAAGATCCTTTGTATATTTTGACTGATGAATGAAAGTTCCATCAGCTCTTTGTTTGATTTGCAAACCCAGAAAGAACTGTAATTCTCCCATGGCACTCATTTCAAACTTTTGTTGCATCAATTTTGTAAATGCATCACACAACTTTGGATCAGAGGATGCAAAAATAATACCATCTACATAAATTTAAACAAGTAGCTTATGCTGTCTTACTTTCTTTATGAATAAAGTTTTATCTATGGAGCCTCTAGTGAAATTATTTTGAAGAAGAAAATTAGACAGTGTTTCATACCATGCTCTAGGAGCTTGTTTTAACCCATACAGAGCCTTATCAAGCTTATACACCCAATTTGGATGTTTATTATCCTCAAAACCTGGTGGTTGACATATATAAACCTCTTCTTTTATTTTACCATATAAAAATGCACTTTTGTCATCCATTTGAAAAACTTTGAGATTATGGAAAGCAGCATAAGCTAAGAACAATCTGATTGCCTCCAGTCTGGCTACAGGGGCAAATGTTTCATCATAATCAATACCTTCTTCTTGTGAAAACCCCTGTACAACCAGTCTGGCCTTGTTCTTGACAATTTGACCTTTTTCATCAGTTTTATTCCTAAACACCCATTTAGTGCCTATTGCACACTTACCTTGGGGTAGATGAACCAGCTCCCGCACTTGCTGCTTTTTAAATTGAAAAAGTTCAAGTTGCATGGCTTCAACCCATCCATTCTCTCTTAATGCAATATGATAGTTCTTTTGCTCTTGCTGACTGATGAAGAGAGCATAGAAGCAGAAATTGGACAATTGACTTCTGGTTGAAACTCCAGCATTGATATCACCAATGATTTGAGACATTGGGTGATTCTTCAGCACTTGATAGACAATAAATCTGTGCAGGTGTTTGCAGGAGATTCAGCAGCAACAGATGTTGATTCAGACTCTTGAAACCATGAAGGAGATGGCAATTCAAACGAAGTAGATGATGCAGAGATCTCATCAGCATTTGTTGTGGATGGAGCTGCTGAAGCTATAGGAACATCAGGTTTAGATGACTTAGGCAGTTGAGCACTAAACTTGAAAAGGTGAGTACTGTCATCATCATCATCAGTACCACCAGGTGGAGAACTGTTTGCATGAGGTGAAGTATTTTCAGGAACTGCAACAACTGGAGACTGATAATGAACATATTGCAGTATGTCCAAATCAAATAGCTCCACAGGGTTTTGTGGAATCTTGTCCTTTGGATATTCATTAAACTTCACATGCAAGGTCTCTTCCACTATTTTTGTTCTGCAGTTGAAAACTCTGTATGCCTTGCAAGTAGATGAATATCCAATAAAGTACCCTGCATCCACCTTTGATTCAAACCTCTGAAGTGGATTCTTTGCGTTAAGAATGTAACAGGGACACCCAAATGCTCTAAAAAATGAAATCAGAGGGGCCAAATGATGTAACACTTCATAAGGAGTCTTCATCAACCTCTGATTTACTAAGACTCTATTCTGCACATAGCAAGCTGTGTTGACAGCTTCAGCCCAAAAGGTCAGTGCAAACCAGAATCAGCCAACATTGACCTAGCAGCTTCAATAAGTCTCTTGTTCTTTCTTTCCACCACTCCATTTTGTTCAGGAGTTCTTGGAATGCTATACTGCCTCTTGATTCCCTTAGACAAGTAGAATTCATCAAGTGTGTGATTTCTAAATTCTATGCCATTATCACTCCTCACACACTTGACTGGAAGGGAATACTATTTTTCAACATACAACACAAAGTATATAATGGATTGTGCAGCTTCATCTTTTGAATGCAAGAAGAAAGTCCATACAAATCTAGAGTAATCATCCACAATTACCAAACAGTATTTCTTCTTTGCCATGCTCATCACTCTTACAGGACCAAACAAATCCATATGCAGTAATTGCAAGCAGGCAGTAGACTTTGGCTCTTCTATTAGAGGAAATGATACTTTGTGTTGCTCCCTTTCAAACAAGCAGAGCAGTTGTCATCACATTTGAACTCCTTTATTGGCAATCCTCTCACTAAACCATGATGGATCAGCTGGCTCATGTTTTTAAGATTCACATGACCAAGCCTTCTGTGCCATTGTTTAGATTCCTGAGGAGAGGCCTTGGAGAACAGGCAAGGATGGCCTTTTAGATCAATTTTCTTTGATAAATCTAAGGCATATACTTTTCCTGTCCTGTTGGCCTTCAGGAGAGTATATTCATCCAATACCTCGTCAATCAGACTCAGAACTTTGGAAGACAGAATCCTGCAGTTCTGGCTGGTGAAAAGGCAACATGACCTTTATCACACATCTGACTGACACTCAAGAGATTGTACTTGAGATTCTCCACATGGTTGACATCATCAAACCTTATTTCACCATTTGAAACAAAGCCTTTCCCAGTGATGTTACCTTTAGCATCATTACCAAAAGAAACAAATCCCTTCTTTCCTTGAGAGTGGTCATTAAGAAGAGAGCTGCTCCCTATCATATGCATGGATCCTCCACTGTCCACATACCAGATGCTTCTTTGGCATGCTGAAGAACCCTGCATTTGTCAAAAGAAACTAGTTAGTTTTTAAGACCCAAACCATTTTGGTTTTGGGTCTGTTCTCATCAACAGATGTGACACTAGATGGGTTTGTCATGATTAACAGCCTGTGTAAGTGGAGATGGTGTGGAAAAGGAGTCCTTTAATTTTGGCTTGGTTTTCCTTTTCTGTGGTTTAATCACAGGTACATCTATTTGGTTAACTCTCCCCAATAGATGTTGAACCATCATAACAAACTGTGTCTGATTGTTTGCTAAAGCCTTTAGTTCATCAGACACATCAGTTCTTGTTTGTGATTGGTTCCTGTGTTTCACCATTTTCTCACTTTTGGAAGACATAGACTTAGTCTGGTGTTTTGGTATTCCATGAGGAATCCATTGAACACGTTCAGCTGTTTCCTGATAAACCCCTTCCTTCTGTATGGATTTCTTAAAGGAATTTGGGTTTTCAGGTTGAGATGCCTCTGGTACAAACTTGGTTTCAAATTCATTTTTCATATTATTAATTTTCTTTTTGATGTTCTTATCTTTGTTGAATTTGGAACCCTTTCTGTACCAGCAGTCATCAGTGAGATGATTGAATAAGCCACATATTTCACATGGCTTTTTCTTCATCTTCAGTTGATCAACTACTGAAGAAGATGAAACTACTGAAGGTTTGTTCTTCAGTACTTTCTTCCTTTCAGTACTTATGTTAAGTACTGAAGGATTCTTAACTACTGAAGATTTGTTCTCCAGAAGTTTTCTATCAGTACTTTTGGACTTCCTGATAGACTCTTCAGCAGTTGTCAAACCATTTTTGTTCTCTGTGGGTTTGGTTTGTTCTTCAGGTGTTGTGACTTGCCCTTCAGTACTTTGAGTACATTATGAGACAACACCTGAGCTGATAAGCTTTCTCCTGATCATGTGTTTGTCAGCATTGGAACCATCAACTGATTGATGTGCTGAGGTGCTAATACTAAATTCATCCTCTGATTTTGATTCATTACCAGAGGGTGAGACACATGATGATGTGGATTGGTCATTGCTTTCTCCTTCAGATTCTACTTCTAATTTGGGAGTAAAATCTATAGGAGGAGCAGTGTGATTATAACCAATCCCAAACTTCACATTTTAAGCTGTTTGTTTGTTGAGAAGCATTTCAATCCCCTTGCATGATGTTACCCAGCGTTCACACTCTATCTGGGTATCTGCAAGTGTTTCTTTGAGATCCTTGTATTTCTCTAAGATAACCTCTACCTTTGCCTTTTTATCAGTGATTTGGCATTTTAATTTATAAATTTCATCATCCTTTTCATTTAAAGCAGACTCAAACTCATCTTTTCTTTTGGAAATCACTTTCTCTAGCTCAAGATTTTTATTGATTAAAGCTACATTTGCTTCTCTAATTGAGGCAAAGGTAGCTATGCATGACTCAGAACACAACTTGGCCTTAGCCTCTGAGGATACCTGTGGTACCTGTGATGTAGAAGCATTTGAGCATGAACCATCAGTAGACTCTAGGGCCATAAGAGCAAGATTTCCAAAAGGGTTTTCACCACCATGTTGACCAGCACCTAGAAACAATTGTTCATGATAACCAAAAAGATCATTTGGTAAGATGCTCCAGTTAACAACTCCAGAGGTGAAAAAGCTTTATTGTGGTTGAGATTGAGATTGTTGATTTGATTGAGATAGTTGAGGCTCAGGTAGGGCAGGTGTTTGTTGAGCTGTGGGTACTTGAACCTGATTGGATTGAGGCATGTAAAAACAGGGGTAAGGATATGGCATAGGACCTTGAGGGACAAAATATGCAGGAGATGATTGAACTTGTGAAGGATGACCAGAACTGGTGGAATGTTGCCCTTTGTTTTGTGAGCTATTGCTTGAGAATGTCACAAAGGGTGCAGATAAGTTAGATCCAGATGATCTACACTCTCTTGCAAAGTGTCCAAGTCTATGGCACTTGTGACACCTCAACTTGTTCTTGTCAAAACCAACCTTGGTTTTGCAAGAGAGACCAGGGAATTTCCGACCAGTTCTTTTGTAGAACTTTTGAGATCTGATGTTGATCATTGCCATTTGACTCAAAATATCCATCTCTTCCAGATCATCATCTGGAATTCCTTTCAAATCATCCATCAAAAAGCACAAATTATCACTACTACCACCTGAATTACTATCAACACCAACAAAAGCATGTTCTCCACTGTTTGTAGAGAAATCTATGTGCTCATCATATGAACCTTCTGATGTAGCATACTCTGGCTCCTGACCGACCAGTGCAGTATTTTCTGGTATAAAGTCATCAGTGAGCTTCCCAGATGAAGACAGTTTCCTTTTCTGTTCTATCTCTCGTTCAAATGTCAACAGTTTCCCATGAAGTTGAGTGAGAGATAGAGTGTCCAGATTTGCACTGGAGCGTAGGACAATAGTATATGTGTCCCATCTCTCAGGCAGGGATCTAAGGAATCTGTCATTCATCTGGCTGTTTGAATATTGTTGTTCAACCATTTTCAACTCAGATATCAAACTGGAAAATCGCTCAAACTGCTGAGTCAGAGACTCACCCTTTCTATGAGAGAATGTCTCATATTGCTGGGCAAGGATTTCTCTAGTGTTTGCCAAAACCTCATAAGTTCCTCCAAATTGTTCCTTTAGAGCAACCCAGAGGTCATGAGCAGTTTCATGATGCATAAGCTCCGAATAGATTTCATTTGGCAGTGCCATGGCCAGAATTCCATGGGCTTTAGCATCAATTTCAAATAGTTTTAGATCCTTATCCGAATACTACTCTGGTTTCTTCAGAACCATCTCATTCTTTTTCGGAAGACTCACCATAGGCTTGTATGGTCCATGAACCACAGACTTCCAACATCCTGTGCTATTGATAGACAGTTGATGGAGCATTCGGCGTTACCATATGTTATACTCACTCCTAACAAGCATCGAAGACTTTGTTGAGGATCCAGTATTGTGAGGATCATTTGTTGGTGTAGCCATTTTCACAGATTCAAATCAATTCAATGTAATTTTAACAAATCTAGCTCAAAAATTCAACACATCTGTTTTAAATACGTAGAACCTCAAATTAATTCACCGGAAGCAACAAAAAATCAAACTCTATAACCAATTCTTGCAAATTTGCTAATTCGATCAAACTTAGATATCAAAAGAGCAGTTTCAATGATCAATTGTTAAATCGATCAATGATTAACCAGCTCTGATACCATTTGAAGGGATCTTGGATCTAGTTTGATCAATTAGGTTATGATTTGCAGTGGAATAGTATAAGAATTAGACGAACTTTAAGCAAGAACACAAAGGATATTCAGTGAAACAGTATGGTTATAGAGAGAAAGTTTTCTGCAAAAGGGAATGTTTTTATTCATACACAAGCTTTGATAATTACAAATTAGGTCAACCTTCCTTTTATAAAGGTAAGGTGACGTCAGCATAAACAACTGAAAATAACTAAAATTACTGAAGATGTCCAAAACAACTGAGGACATCTTCTTACAAAAGAAGCTAAGTATTAACTAATACTACAACTACTGAAAACAAACTATTGACTACTGATTACAAACTACTGCTTACAAACTACTGAAACTGATAAAGACAACTACTAAAAAGTAAAACCATCACAACTACTAAAGAGTACTACTTCAGCTATTGTGACAACCTCTGAAGACTTGGTCTTCAGACTTGGTCTTCAGCTGATGTCTTCAGAACTTATCTTCAGTACTTGTCTTCAGCTTTTTCTTCAGCACTTGTCTTCAGACTTTGTCTTCAGCTGATGTAGTCTTCTTCAGTTGTTATGATGTCTGTGGGACTTAAAGGTTTTTCTGATCTGCCTCATTGGTTCTTTTGGTCCAACAGACCTCTCACACACATCACAATACATGTGTTTGTTTCTTGCTACAGATCCTGGTGTTGCGGATTTTGTAGCTTTGGCAGATTTGGAATTAGATTCATTTTTTGGTTTTGATGACAAAGCCTGATCAACCTTGTTAGTAGTTTGTTTCATAATACTACTGATTTTGCCTTTCTGAGGCTGATTATGCTTTCTTGATTTTTGCCTAATTTCTCTTTCAAATTGATTCACATGCTCTTTATTGAAAATATCAAAGCCAACCCCTTGCTTTAATTTTGAAGTCTGAGGGTCTGAGTTAGTTTTAGTTTTTGTGACCTGAGAAACTTTTCTTTTGATGGATGGTGAATCAGTGTCTGATTTGCTTGAATTTTTAGGAGATTTATCTCACTATCAGATCTACTTTCAGTAGGTAGATTCACCTTATTAGCTTTTATTTTCTTTTCCTTGGAAATTGCAGCAATGAATTTCACAAAAGGAACAATAGCCTTGATTGGGCTATCTATTTTGATCACACTCACTGTCTTGTCTGAACACTCCTTGATTTTAACTGGGTGACCTAACTTGATTTTGTCCTTATTTGTTTCAATGTAAACACTGTAGGATTCTATGTGCCCAAGACACATAGAATATTGATGTGGTTAGTACGTTATGATCCAAGTCGGGTTATACCCAATAACAAGCTTAGCAAACACCAATTAATATTTAATTGATGATATGATCATGCAATTAAATATTTACATCAATTTAGAAAATGGGTTTTCTAAATAAGTTGCATATGAGATGAATCAATTTATTAGGATACTTTGTTCAATAATATTATTTGTAGTGATATTTAAATTAGTTGTATAACACCAAATAATAATGAAAGTATACTACTTATACAATTAAATGGTTAATTGCATAAACTAGTTACAAGAAAAGACAATTTATGTGTGTGTAAATATTTGATGTTTTATAAAAGAAAACCTTTTGTTTAAAAACATCAAAGAAAAACCATCCACTTGGTCTTCCTTTTTGAATGGGAGACAAACATGCAAGATTCTCTCTTGGATGCACACACACATGCATATTGGTCTCCTCCACCAACTAGTGTAAGAGATGCTCTCCCTTTCTCTTCAATATATGCATGCAACACAAGAATATTTGAACACTCTATCTCTCTTTCCTCCTCTCAAACCCCACGGGTTTATGCAGCAGAAAAGAAGTAGTTTTCAGCCAAGTTTCAAGCTGAGTTTAGAGTGGTTCTTGGTGTGAAGATCATGCACTTCATGAATATGATTCAAGCATGCAACTAACACAAAAACAATCAGCTCTCTCTCTCCTTCTAACTTACGGTTTTCAGCTGCTGAAAAATAGGGTTTTCAGCAAGAAACAAGCTGAGTTTTGAGCTGCATTTTGGTGTATTCTACCTAACAAGAAGGTCTGTTTGCAAGGATCTTGGGGTATACTAGATTGAGGACTTCTATCCTTGAAGTATTTGCTGCATTTTGGGCATCTCCATCTTCATCAAACATCTATTTTGGTCGACTTTATTGATGCTGCAGTAAGGTATATCAAAGCTCTATGTAGCTGTGATTTTATGTAGTTTTACATATGTTCATAGCTTGCTGATTCACATAAATGATCCTTTGATTTATGGGTTTGTTTTATACACTTGAATGGTCACTTGAAGAACATAATTTTCAGCTTATAAAATGAGTTTTAAAGCTATACTTCCGCTGCGTTTTCAGAAAGTTTAAATGGTTAAACTATGATTTTATGTTCTAACAAACCCAGCAATGGCATCAAGAGCCGGTTATGTGAATAGCATGCTTGTTCTTATCCTTTAAAAATCATTTTAAAGGATGTTAATCAACTAATTAGGGGCTGATTTTGGTTGATTTAATAAACCCCAAGTCTTTCAAAGTTATATCTTCATGCTTATGATTAAACTTTGAAAGATAGGAATGTCAATTGGTTGATATGTTTGGTTGTTGTTTGTTTGGACAAACAAACCCAAATTTTCAGTTTATGTTGGCTGAAAATTTAGGGTTTGATGGGGTTTATTTGTTTATTGAATAATGTTTATGATTGGTCATATAATAGTGCATAACCTAGCTTTTGGCCTTGTGTTGTTTGGATGCTTACAATGTTTGGAATGGTTGTTTTAATTCATTCAATTGGGTTGTAATATTTATGTTTATTATTTGGGTTGTAATTATTTATTCATTTGGTTATGTAATAAATAGATTAGGTGCATTTCTTTTATTAGAAAAATGTATTAGGATATAATTCTTGTAAAAGGAAGATGCACAAGATGAAGACCCAAAGATGGACATCAAAGACACAAAAAAAAGGACTTGAAGCATATGGATGCAAGTTCAAGTGGGAGTCTATGAAGACCTCTATTTTGTGTTGTATTCAACCCTTAGGAAAGACCAAATGACCACACTTGTGATGGCAAACAAGTGTGGTCACAATAGTAGCTATGGTTATGCACATTGTGGTTGTTAATATTATGCTTGTTTGGTTGTTTGTTGTATGATTATTGTTTGATATTTGGATATGCGTAACAAACTCATTAGCAAACTTAACAAGCTGAAATTTATGGTTTCTAATCATTAAGTGGTTAATAAAAGGTTATTAAAAGGATTAATGATTTAATAAAAGAGGTTTTATTAAAAAGAAACCATAGGATACCTTGCATTTGAAAGCATGCAAATACAAGTTATATAGAGTTTTCAAAACTAGAATTAATGAAAACCAAAAATCCATTTTGAAACAAGTTTAAACACCATCCTTTTACACAACACTCGAATCACTTGAGAACTATTTGTGGGATAAAGGTCACCTAACCACTTATAGGGAACTTGTGTGTTTGAGGCGAGTCTAACATACTTGGGGGATAAAGGTCACCTAACCGCTTGTATGTGAAAACTCACACGTGTGTGTAAGTAGGACGACTTGAATTGGAAACCATGTGCATAGGGTCACCGAAGCATGGCGTACAATGGTGTTGATGGGATTAAACATGCCAACCAAACATAAGATGTTTAACCGATCCCATAAAGGCTAGAAGTTGCAAAAGGTTGCAATTGTCAAATATTGACTACCTTGTTAAATTAAATAATGGGATAAAGGTCACCTAACCATTATTTGAATGTAACATTGGATTCTAGATTTTAATTATTAATTGTCTATGAGACATAAAAGTGTATTAATAATTAAAACAAAATAAAATTTTAAGAAATACTAATAAAGAACTTTGTAAAATTTTGTAGAATGCCGCAAACAATAATGCTACCACCCCGACCGTCCAAACCCTATCACTGAGAATCGTTATCAAATTGAGTAAAGGCCTATGTCATTGACGATCCCATGTCTTACCAACCAACGCTGTTGATGTTAAGGCGTTTTGCAGATTGGCTTAAGCACATTAAGGATTCTGTGCTAGTTTCCTACCTCATGTTGGGAATATGATTCCCGAACTCCAAAAGGGTTTGGAACATCATAGGGCATATGACATGATAATCTAGTTGAAGGAAATGTTCCTTCAACAAACATTAGTAAGATTGCTTCGAAACGGTTCAAGCTCTTTATGCATGTCACATGGAAGAAACCCAATCGATATCATCTTATATATTGTTAAGATGAAAAGCCACATTGATAGCCTCAAGATGCTTAAATGTCCTGTCTCAAAGTAGTTGGCCAAGGATTTGATCCTTGATTGCCCAACTAAAGGTTTGAGACATTCATAATAAACTGTAATATGAACGGGTGGGACAAGAGCATCGGTGAAATTCACGCAATGCTCAAAAGCAACCGAGGCAGGGATAGGTAGAGAAACTCTACCCATTCTCTCGATCAATGAGGGAGACTATAAGAAATGGCCAATCTCGATCCTAAGGGAAATATTGCCAAAAGAAAGGAATACATCAAAGCAACGGTTAAAGCGAAACCTCAACAACCTAAGCTTATGAAGCCTATAGTAAAGGAGAACGATCCATGCTTTGAGTATGGAGAGATAGGACAATAAAAGGGAAAATTGTTCCTCCTATCACAAGGAGTTGAAAAAATAAGAGGGATGCTAGGCAAACCTCGAATACAATTTTCATGATTCACATTGTATTAAATGTCATTTCTTCAAACACATGGGTATTGGATACCGGATGTGAGACTCATACTTGCAATTATTGTAAAGGGGTTCAAAAGAAATGTACGCTTCAATGAGGGAAACTCTATTTTGAGACTTACAAATGGTTTGGAAGTTGTTCTCAAAACCTTTTGTATGCACCTAGTTTGACTAGGAACATAATTAATGTTTCCTCTTAAAACAATATGGTCATGATTTAAAGTTTGTATATAATGGTGTTAAGTTTTATGGATGATGTATTTCATTTTAAGGATATGCCTTTTAATGGTATTCATGAATTAGTTCATGATAATTCGTCCTATAATAACTCATTATACACGTTAAGCACCAAGAAACTTAAAATCGGTTTAAGTTATTATAATCTTTGACATTGTCATCTTGGTCACATAAATAAGAATTGGATTCAAACACTTCAAAAGAATGGTCTTTTGGAAACAAATGAAAATGTTTCATTTGATAAGTGTGAACCAAAAGACTTATTAGGAATGATACATTTGGATGTATGTGGTCCTTTTAAGACAATGACAAAGATTGGTGAAAAGATACTTCATTACTGTTACCGACGATTACAGTCGCTATTATTGTAAGCACTTGATGACACACAAGTATGAAGCTTTTGAAATGTTCAAAAACTTCAATAATGAAGTAGAAAATCAACTCTACATAACTATCTAAGTTCTTCATTCTGATAAAGGAGAAACTGAACCCTATTTGGATATGGTTCAATTCATTAAGGCTATGAGCTTACCACCTTTATCATCTTGGGTTTTTGCACTAATCTCCATGGCTCGTATTTTGAATATGGCCCAAACCAAGAAAGTGGGTTCGACACCTTTTGAAATATGGCATGGAAGGAGTTCCATCACTATCATATTTAAAAGGTATGGGGTAGTGAAGCTTATGTTAAGCTTAACACCCAAAACAAATTTGAAAGTCGATCCACTAAGTGTATATTTGTTGGATATCCCAAAGACTGTATAGGATACTACTTATTTGATCCAATAGAGCAAAAGGAATTTATTGCTAGAAGGGCAGAATTCTTGGAAGCCAAGTTCCTTATGGAAGGAATAATGCATAGAACAATGGAATTTGATGAAGATCAAGATCCATAAGCCCATACACGTTTGGTTAACACTAGCTGTCAACAAGAGGTTGTTGATGATGATCAAGAGGTTGATCAATACACACAAAACATTCATAGATCTGGTATAGTTAGTATTTCACCTGAAATATATGGATTTTTCATGAATGGATGCTATGAGGTTGACTCCGATGAGTCAACTACATACCATGATGCAATGTCCAATTCGAATTATGACAAATGGCTGGAAGCCATGGACGTAGAGATACAATCCATGTATGAAAACCAAGTTTAGGAATTGGTTGACCTTCCACTTAACTCCAAACCGGTTGGATGCAAGTGGGTTTTTGAGAAGAAAACAAATATGCATGGAAACTTGGATGCTGACAAGGCTTGTGTGTATAAAAAGGGTAGTGGGAGTGTAATCACATTCTTGGTATTGTATGTTTATGACATAATACTATATGGAAAAGACATTCCAACCATGGAAGGTGTTAAAACCTGGCTTGGAAATTGTTTTTCCATGAAAGATCTCGATGAAGCCGCCTATATTTTGGGAATAAAGATCTATAGGGATAGAACGAGGCGGTTGATAGGTCTAAACAAAGTGCATATATTGATAAAATCTTGAAAAGGTTCAAGATGGAAAACTCTAAGCAAGGTATGGTACCTATTCAAAGAGAGACAATATTGAGTGCATCTCAATATCCAAGCTCAAAGGATGAGCAAGATTGTATAAAGGACATCCCATATGCGTGTACTATAGGATCCATCATATATGCAATGATATGCACTAAGAATGGACGTGTCATGCGTGTTAAGCATGACAAGAAAATATCAGCAGAATCCAAGTAATAGCCATTGGATGGCTGTTAAAAGTATATTGAAATACCTTAGGAGGACTAAGCATATGTTTCTAATATACGGATCTGAGAAAGAGGAACTCGTTGTAAAGGGTTACACGGATGCGAGTTTCCAAACTGACTCGATCACAATCGGGTATGTCTCCATTATGAATAGGGTAGCATTGTCCACTACAAAATAGGAATACATAGCCGCCTCATTAGCAGCTTTGGAAGCTGCATGAATAAAAGGTTTATCACCGATCTAAGGGTGGTCTCTACCATTCAAGACCACTTAGAAATCTTTTGTGATAACGAGGGTATGATTGTTCAAATCAAGGAACCCCGTGCACATCAAAAGATTAGGCACAATGAGCGGAGATTCAACTACATAAGGGATGAATTGAAAAGGGAAAGATATGTATTCGCAAAGTTCACTTTGATCAAAATATTGCGGATCCACTCACGAAGCTCCTCGAAAGGGCAAGGCATGAAAGTCATACCTATGCCTTAGGACTTCGATATTCTAGTGATTAGACTTGATCAAATTTTGTATTTGAATATGTGGAACTCTTTATTATTTGAGTAAAATTATTTGGTTATAATGTTTCAATTAATGTTCCAATTTAGCATGTTTAATCCATGAGTAAATTATTTACTCTAAATGTCCGTAGTCATTCATACTTGTGGGAACAAGTGTGAGGGTAAGATTATTATGAACTTGGATTGGTTGATATTCATAAGGATGAATATATAGCAATGAGTTGCTACCAAGGTTCATAGATATTTGTGGGATACAAATATTGGACTAACCCGCATCTCAAATTTTACTACATGGAATCTTATCGATTGATCATAAGTAAATTTGAGTAAAGGCGAATATCATTTGGTATCCTCCGACCTGAGATACATATTGGGTTTTGATATTCACCAAATATTATACCTTGAGCTAATTCTTCACTGTCCTGAAATAGTGGACAGTACATAAGGGTATGTTCAGGTATAATACGAGGTGTTTGTGAGAAACGTATGTAGTCAAGATGGAATTTGTTCCTCTTATTCGTTGAGAGTTAGATGTCTAGGCCTGATTAAGTTAAATCAACAAGAAATGATCATTCTGCGTTCTTGGATTTAACATGACATCTGTAACAAAAGGATAGATGATTGATTCACCTAAATCATTTCAAGTAGGGTACTTGAATGGGATGATGTTATTGAATGGCCATAAGTCATGCGTATTAAGGGTAGTAAACCGTTGTTAGGCATTATTTACTACTTGCATCAATCTTCTATGGATCTTGGGCAAGTGGGAGATTGTAGGATTCTATGTGCCCAAGACACATAGAATATTGATGTGGTTAGTACATTATGATCCAAGTGGGTTATACCCAATAACAAGCTTAGCAAACACCAATTAATATTTAATTGATGATATGATCATGCAATTAAATATTTACACCAATTTAGAAAATGGGTTTTCTAAATACGTTGCATATGAGATGGAACAATTTATTAGGATACTTTGTTCAATAATATTATTTGTAGTGTTATTTAAATTAGTTGTATAACACCAAATAATAATGAGAGTATACTACTTATACAATTAAATGGTTAATTGCATAAACTAGTTACAAGAAAAGACAATTTATGTGTGTGTAAATATTTGATGTTTTATAAAAGAAAACCTTTTGTTTAAAAACATTAAAGAAAAACCGTCCACTTGGTCTTCCTTTTTGAATGGGAGACAAACATGTAAGATTCTCTCTTGGATGCACACACACATGCATATTGGTCTCCTCCACTAACTAGTGTAAGAGATGCTCTCCCTTTCTCTTTAATATATGCATGCAACACAAGAATATCTAAACACTCTATCTCTCTTTCCTCCTCTCAAACCCCACGGGTTTATGCAGCAGAAAAGAAGTAGTTTTCAGCCAAGTTTGAAGCTGAGTTTAGAGTGGTTCTTGGTGTGAAGATCATGCACTTCATGAATATGATTCAAGCATGCAACTAACACAAAAACAATCAGCTCTCTCTCTCCTTCTAACTTACGATTTTCAGCTGCTGAAAATAGGGTTTTCAGCAAGAAACAAGCTGAGTTTTGAGCTGCATTTTGGTGTATTCTACCTAACAAGAAGGTGTGTTTGCAAGGAGCTTGGGGTATACTAGCTTGAGGACTTCTATCCTTGAAGTCTTAGCTGCATTTTGGGCATCTCCATCTTCATCAAACATCTATTTTGGTCGACTTTATTGCTGCTGCAGTAAGGTATATCACAGCTCTATGTAGCTGTGATTTTATGTAGTTTTACATATGTTCATAGCATGCTAATTCACATAAATGATCCTTTGATTTATGGGTTTGTTTTATACACTTGAATGGTCACTTGAAGAACATAATTTTCAGCTTATAAAATGAGTTTTAAAGCTATACTTCCGTTGCGTTTTTAGAATGTTTAAATGGTTAAACTATGATTTTATGTTCTAACAAACCCAGCAAACACTAGGTTTATTTTAAGGATTGGTGACTTGTTTTACTATTGTTTTTGGTTCAATAGTGTTAGGTTCATTTTCCTGTTTGAGTGTGACAGAATCAGGCATGACAGTGTAGTTGTCATTGTATGGTGGTGGACAACAGTTGTATCCAATACCAGACATATCTTTGGGATCCTTTTGAGAATCAAGCATCTCTTGCAGCTTTACTGATGACTGTTAAAACTTTTCTAGTTTCAGTTCAGTAAGATTTTATTCAGTTTTAGATTGAGCTAGTTTTTCAGTCAGTTGCTCATTCTCAGCTGCAAGAGTGTACTTTTCACCATGCAATTTCTCAATGTCAGAGATGAGAGATTTAATTTTTATTTCAAAGCTTTTTATTTCTCTCTTAAGCATCTCTGACTTCACCTTTTCTTCTTTAATTTTATCAGCCAGTTTATGATTATGCTCTCTATACCCTTGCAGTTCATTTATGCATTTATCACTGCAAAGGTTAGATTTTACCTCAGTAGGCATGGGAGAAGGTCCATCATTGATGTGAGCCATGAGTGCATGATTTTGAAATTATGGCTTTACTTCCTCATCATACATGCTCCAGTCACACACTCCATCCTGCCTGATAACAAGAGCATTTGCTGATGACTGATTGCTTCCATAAGCTTGATTGGTCAGTTGGGGTTGAGTCTGATGTGATTGTTGATGATGATGGAGCTGTGGTTGATGACTGTTGTAGTGAAAGCTTGAAGATGGTTGTGATGATGACTGGCTCTGAGAAGGCCTTTGAGCGTTGTAGTTTCTTCTGGGAGCATTGCACTCTCTAGAGAAGTGGCCAGTCATACCACAATTGAAGCATTTCACTTTTGATTTGTCATATCCAAGCTTGGTATTTTTATTAAGGTGAAGCTTTTTACCTTTTCTGAAAAACTTCTTTGCTCTCATAGCAATCATGGCCATTTGCCATTGCAAGTCCATTTCCTCCACATGATCTGGATCCATTTCTTCCAGATCTTCTTGGATGAGATGTACAGATGTAAGTCTTCCACCCAGATAGGCTTCAAAGCTAGGAACAAATGCATTGTAAGTTGCCTTTTGTTCTTTAGATTTTGAATCATCAGGAGTAGGAGTTGCAGAGAATCCTGATGCTTGACTTGTTGAAGTTAATGGGGAAGATGTTGATGGTCTGTTGGATGGTAGGGATGTAGTGAATCCAGTTGCTTTAGTTTGATCCCTTGAGGAGATGAAATCATCCTCCTTAGTAATAAAGGCATTTTCCACAGAGTGATTATCTGTGGGAAACTTGTAAGCTTCAACTACTCTGGGTCCTCCCAGATTTCTACTTCTTTCATCCAGTTCCAAAGCTTCTATCTTTGCTATCATGATATCCAGGGTGGTGCTCTCCAAATCAAGAGTATTCTTCAGCATAGTCACATTTTGTTTCCAATTTTTAGGAAGACTATGTAACATCTTCTTGTTTAAATCCTTTGACTTGTAAGTAACACCCATGATCTCTAAATCATTCACCAGCTGCACAAATCTATGCAACTGTTTAGAGATGGACTCCCCTTTAGAGTGATGAAATGTCTCATACTGGTTCACAAGCTTGTCTTTGTTGATTTCAGCCATTTCACTGCTTCCTTCACACATGATCTGCAGTGCATCCCATACAGCTTTTGCAGTGCCATACTTTTCCAATCTTTTAAGCACATCCATTTTAAGTGCTTGAGTAAGTATGGAGTAAGCTTTGAGGTCAATCTTGATCTTCTTGTAATCATCATCATCCAGAGTAAGATCTTCAATAGGAATTCTTGCGGTCTTGTACAGTGCAGCTTGATCTGCAGATAGTGTAACTGGAATGTGTGGGCCTTTGCATATTGAGATCCAATAACCAGGATCAACACCTGTAATATAGTTCATGAATCTGATTTTCCATTGTTTAAATTAGATTTATGTTTGAGCATGGGTGGTTTTGAGGCATGCCCAAGTTCAAAATAATTATGTGAATCCATGTTACTTGTTAGTTTTAACTTGTTTAGATCTGGATTTAAGTGATTTTATGGTTAATTAGTCCAAATAGTCCAACAAGTCCAAACTTAGTCCTGTAACATTGGATCTGCTGAGAATATGTAATTTTCAGCTTTTGATTTTCTGTTTTAGTGACTGTGCAACCTGAACTGTTTGTTTGAAGAGCAGATCTTCGGGTGAACAGTAGCAGTTGAGTATATAGTGAGTATTCAGTTGGAATACTGAGAAGAGATGTTTGAAACCTCTAAACAGCAACTCTGTGTAGATCTGAGTAATAACCGAGAGCCAAGGCTCTGATACCAATTGACTGGACTTTTTGAGAATGATATTCTATGTTGATATGAATCAACAAGGATCAAATATGAAGATTGAGTCAATGATTGAAAGGCGGAATCAAGCAATCAATGAACATAAAACTCTTGACATACTCATAAATGCATTCTTGTATTAATTAGATGAACTGTTACAGAGTAAATGATAGGGTTTAGCAAGCTACAGTAACAAGACAGCTAACATGTGAGAGAAACAAAGTATATTCTGATTGTCTATTCTCAAAAGTTGTGTAAACAGTAACACAAAAAGTCACCCTCATATACGAGGTTTCTATTCTATTTATAGACTGACTTACAGCTTGTACAAAATGACTAAACTACCCTTAGTCTAAGTCTTCATCAGCATTTGTTTCTTTGTCATCCGCATTGACTAATGCGGATGAGTAATTCTTCATCAGCATTGGTCTTCTATTAGCCGCATTAGTGTTTGGTCATCAGCAATAGTTAATGCGGATGAGCAAACACTTGGCCGTATTTGTTGTTGGTCATCCGCATTAGTTAATGCGGATGAACAAATGCCTTGTCTGCATTTCATCGACTGTCCGCATTAGTTAATGCGGAAGAACAAATACTTGTCAGCATTTGTTCTTGGTCATCCGCATTAACAAATGCGGATAGCCGACACTTGTAATTTTCTTCTTATGCAGGATCTTCTTTGTGTACATTTCTTCTTGGGTTGGGGAGAAACCAGCAGAACAACCATCCACCTCTTGAATTGGCATGTATGATCCTTTCAGGGTCTAACACTAGCAAACTTAAGAAGCTCTTCTTGCATAAATTATAACTAGTTGTTATCTATTAATTCGTCATCTACTTTCCTTGGTTCTAGTTGAGAAAGGAGGCATGAAAACATACAAATATTTTCTTTATTCACCCTGTCTCTCGTCTTTACAACAACATCAACATTGCCAATGACATTCTCAACTGGGTGCTCTTTATGAATTTTTAGTCTTGGGCTTCACTTAGAACTGTTAAGATAGATCTAAATTGAAAAGTTTGTTCAGGAAGTTCGATAGATGGATTGACTGGATAAACTTTCGAATTGACTCCACCTTCAGCATTTGTCATACTTGGTTCTTTTTCAAGAGATTGTCCAGTACCATAATGATCATGTGACTCCTCATCTGATGAGTCCTCATAAGAATGTAATGGTTGAACTATATTATTTGTGGTACTATCATCTACTTCTTTTGAATGTGGTTGAGCTGGATCAGTAGATGGCCTGTTATGAATGAGACCCTGAGGTAGATCAACCTAGTAGTTTTCAACACTTGGGACTTGTATATCTGTTGGTCTATTGGGTGTGTCTCCTAAAACATTCTCAATCAAATGGTTAAATGCATTTTTGAATCCATTTAGATCAAACATCCATTTGGGGTATTTCTAACACTATTTGAAGAATTCTCATTAAATATGACATTTTCATATTCCTCAATAATGTGATCAAATTTGTTGTATACTCTATAAGACTAGCTTAAGATGAGTACCCTACAAAGAACCCATCTCTTGATTTCTTTGCAGATTTGGAAAAATAATCGTTGGTATTTAGAAGGGTACATGGACATGAAAAAGGTCTTAGGAACCCCAGAATGGTCTACTCTTATGCCATAATTCATAAGTCGGTTTTTCATGACTATTAACACCCTGTTTTGAACAAAGCACGCAATGCTGACTACTTTAGCCCAGAATGTTATAGGATGTTTGGAGTTAGATAACATGATCCTTACAGCCTCAATAAGTGTTCTATTTCTCTATTTAGCAACTCCATTTTGCTAAGAAGTTCTAGAAGCACTATATTGCCTTGAAATACCTTTGGATTTACAAAAAGAATAAATGGTGTGGTTTTTGAATTCAGTGCCCCGATCACATCCAATTATTTTAACCTTTTGATCAATGTGGTTCTCAATTTTGATAATAAATGATTTTAATATTTCAGTAGTCCTATCTTTACTTTCTAAAGAGAAAACCCAAGTGAATTTTGTAAAATCATCTTTTATTACCAAGCAATATGATTTAACACCCTGTTTTGAACAAAGCACGCATTCTACATTGTTGAGCATGTACATATTGTCCTTCCTCAGAACTTTTAAAAGTATTTTGTCATTTGGAATTTCATACTCAGGAGATAGAACAATATATTCACTTTCTATGAAGAAGGTGTTGTGTTTTTTTATCACACAGTTAAGACACACTCAGTAGATTATAATTAAACTCCTTCACATAATTCACCTTACAAAAGCTTAAATTGCTATTACTGATTGTTCCACTACCAGTAATGTATCCATATTTAAATTTACTTCCAAAGGCAATAGATCCACCATCTTATGGTTCTAGATTCAGCAGACATGATCTTTCACCTGTCATGTACCCAGAGCATCCACTATCCACGATCCATAAGTTAGCTTTGGTCTACGAATGATCCTGGACATAAACGAATTGGTTACTGATGAATAGGGACCCAAGCCTATGCAGTCTTGGGTCTTCTAGGTTTCAGTAGTTGATTTTCAATGGTAAGTGTTAAGGAGTGTTTTTTGGTTTCGGTTTATCTAAGGATTCGGCAAATGTCTTTGGCTTCTAGACTTCTCTTTTGACTTTTCCTGATGCTTTGACATAATCATTCATGTAATGACCCTTTGAAGCTTTTGAAAATGGTGAAAGTTTCCCATAAGTCTTCTTTTCTTCAAGTTGCTAACTACTGATTTGTTTGACGGGTCCTTTGTAAGTGTTGACGTTGTCTTGGAATCAGCCCTTGAGGGACTTGGCTTCTAAATATCTTTGTGAACACCATCTTTTCTTTTGATGGTTGATTGGTAGCTATAGACTTTTTTAGGGTCTAGGCTGATTGGAATGGTTGATGGATTATGCTAGGGGATTGTACTGACAGTTTTTCACTGAGTGACTATCTTCCCTACACATTAGCATATGATCTTCATCTGCTTCTTAGCCGATTTGAACTTTCTCCTGAGCTCTTGTATCTTCTTCTTCGTATCCTCTTTCTTGCAGTTTCTTATCATCTCATGATCAATGAATCTTTAGTTTTTACCTTCTTCTCTAAAGATTTCATTTGCTGATTTTGCTTAGTTCCACACATCTTTTTGTTTATCTTGTGATCAGCATGGATGGTTAGATCAATCTTCTTCCTTTGGAACCTCTTGGTTTGGATCTTTACTACTTTAAAAGTAGACTTTTAGAATATATGGTTTGGGTCTTACTTCTAAAAAGTTTGAGGTTACTGCATAGTAGCTTTTGTTGTGATTCTTCTTATTGTAGTTGTGATTTGGTTGAAGCTTTGTCTTAATAGAGGAGTTTGACTTAGAAGGCAGCTGGTTGACTTTGGAACATGACTTTTCTTTGACAAACTCCATCTTCCAAATCACATCCTTCTTTGCCTTATCCTTGGGTTCCTCCCTCCTCTTTTCCCTCTCTTCCACTTCATTTTCTCTTTTATCTTCCTCTTCATCTACTTCTTCAACTACTCCTTCTTTCTCTTCCTTCTTTGTTGTCTCAATTTTTTTAGCTACTACTCTTGTCCAGATTTGATTAGCGAATACTTGCTTCTTTACTTCTAGGTTGCTCTTTAGGATATATGTAGGAATATATGTCATTGGTGGTTCCATAGTATTATACCCTAAACCTGTCTTGGTTTGATACAACTTTTGAGAGTTTTCAGTAAAAGCAAGAATTTTTCAAAATTTTTAATTTGAACATTGTATTTATCAGAATATGTTTTATTTATAGCTTAATCATATTGTGCTGATTTCAATCTGCTCAAGAGATCATTAATTTGGGTCTTTAAATTGGTTTGGTCATGTTTTAGTTGTGAAATAATCTTTTATAGCTTAGTTATCTTTTCCTTTTGAGCTTGATCATTTTTCATTCAACCAGTTTTAAGAAGATTGATTGATTCAACATCCTTCATGAGATCTAAATTATGATTTTTGTTCAAGTTTACCTTGGCAATCCAGTCAGGTGTACAACTGGGATTAGAAGTTACACGAGGTGAAAATTTTAAGCTTTTAGTCGTCAGTGCATTATTGTTGGTAGTGACATCTTCTACTTGTAAGCTCCAGTCAATCACCTTTTCTTCCCAGGATACAATCGATGTATGTATTTGGCCTGTAGAAGTAGAGGGGCTGTAATAGGTTTGGGATTGTTTGAAGTTTGATGAACTTAGGGGGGAGATGGGTTTGACATAGGTGCTTTACATTCTTTGGAAAAGTGTCCCAGTTGGTTAGAGTTGAAACACTTTACTTTGTTCTTGTCAAACCCAAACCTTGATCTTCTCTGCCTCTGAAACTTTCTTCAAGTACTATGTTGAAACTGTGTAGCCCTAAAGGAGATTGTAACACCCGAAAAATTTTCTACTCGAGTCAAGTGATAGTGATGGGCTCGGATGAAAAACCATTTAATAAATATAAAATGGTTGCGGGTATTACACCGAGTTAACCCTCCGGGTCACGAGTTTAACGAGTTTGGGGTCCCGGGAACGCCTGGCATATAAATAGATGGATCAGCTGAGCAACTCTCATTTTCACTCAAACGCCATTCTAGAGAGAGAAAGTGTAGAGAGAGAAAGTGTAGAGAGAGAAAGTGCCGGATTGAAGCTCGGGTGGTCAAGAATCGAAGGCTGGTGTTTGTGGACTCCTAAACTACAAGAATCAAGGTAAGAAACGTATCTAAATTGCTGCATTTGGTAAAAAAACCCGAGTTTGGGGTTTTTGGGTTTTAAAGTGGCAAAAATCGCCCCAAAACGCACGTTTTAGAGTAAGAAAACGTGTTATGAGCTTAGATATAGCTTCCTGGACGATAATCCAAGGGTTTGGGTGGAAAGGATTGGATTTTGGGGCTGAAACGAGCTGATTCGTAAATTTCAGCTCGTTCTGCGAATTTAAGGTCTCGACCAGCGAAACTGTGAGTTCGTCCAGCGAAACTGGAAGGAATAACAGCGAAGTTACAGTTTCGCTGCAGCGAAACTACATATTCGCCTGAGCGAAACTATAGTTTCGCCGACGACTATGCCAATGCCCAAGTTGACCTTAGATATTGCGAAACTAGGGAATTCCAACGAAAGTTGGGCGCTCGAGGTAGCGAATCTGTCCAGCGAAAACTGGCAGAATGCTGCCCGGCGAAATTAGCAGCGAAACTGCTAATTCGCCTGGCGAAACTACTGGCGAAAGTACGGGCGAAACTACCTGCGAACTTAGTAGCGAAATTAGGCAGAAACTGACTCTTTTAAGTGTTAACTGATCTGCAGGCAGTGTAGTGTGACCCACGTCCTTAAGGCTTGATTGAGGAGCTGCTTGTCAAGCACAGGTGAGTTCTAGGACCCCTCATTTACTGATTTTAAATGATTTTTGGGGCTGGAAGACATATAAACCTGTTTACTGACGTATGTATGTATGACCCATTTGGGTATAATGTTGTGTTATACGTCTAAGGTATGGTTGTGGACTCGGCATGTTATATAAGGTCCTAGTATGAGTCCCCACGGTCTTGGAGGGACAGTTAGTGCTACTGCACCAAGATGACGCGTAGTAAGTCCCGGATTCGGGAAGGATACGGGAGTAAGTGCCTAGTGATGATTGATGATGTAGGCTATGTATGTATGAGGTTATGTATGATGATGTATGATGATGCACGTATGATGTTATGTATGACGATGTACGTATGATGATATGTATGATGATGTATGTATGATGTGTGTGTTCCTTATCATAATGTATGAATATCTTTCTATTGGCTTTATGTATGAACGAATGAACAAAGTATTATGTAACGTAAAGTGAAAGATAACGAAAGAGGAACACGATGACGAATGCATGTATTAATGAATGAACGAATGATTAAAAGATGATGAATACATGCATTAATGAACGAATGAACGAACGAAAGATGTCTTGCAAACATTGGATAAGTTTAACGGGTCCTTCTTAGTGATTGACCATATGTATGGTATCCCTACCGCTTACCTCTAGTACCGTGGCATACGTTTTGCTGTTCATTTAATGACTTCGGCCTGGTAGCTAATAACGTTCGGGGTATAGCAGATGGTAGTGGTACAAAAGATATCCAATGTGCAAGAAAAGATGTAACATGTATTAATGAATGAATGAATGATTAAAATATGATGAATACATGCATTAACGAACAGACTAACGAAAGATGACTTGCAGACATTGGATAAGTTTAACGGGTCCTTCTTAGTGATTGACCATATGTATGGTATCCCTACCGCTTACCTCTAGTACCGTGGCATACGTTTTGCTATTCATTTAATGACTTCGGCCCGGTAGCTAATAACGTTCGGGGTATAGCAGATGGTAGTGGTACAAAAGATATCCAATGTGCAAGAAAAGATGTAACATGTATTAATGAATGAACGAATGATTAAAAGATGATGAATACATGCATTAACGAACAGACTAATGAAAGATGACTTGCAGACATTGGATAAGTTTAACGGGTCCTTCTTAGTGATTGACCATATGTATGGTATCCCTACCGCTTACCTCTAGTACCGTGGCATACGTTTTGCTGTTCATTTAATGACTTCGGCCCGGTAGCTAATAACGTTCGGGGTATAGCAGATGGTAGTGGTACAAAAGATATCCAATGTGCAAGAAAAGATGTAACGGGGTCCTTGTCATTCGACCACAGTAATCATGGTTGCGTGCCATGAAGTGGGTAAAGCCTGACAGGACCTAAACGAGAAGTGAAAGATAACGATGTATGATGAACGAACGAATGAACGAATGAGATAATAAAGATATTATCTACATGTATGTACGATGTATGATCACGTGTAAAGAATGAACGGTTTTAATATAAAGAAAGTATGTTTATTATAAAACTAGAACTCACTCAGCAACCCTGACTTTTTATGTGTTTCCAGTTGGCAGGTAGCGTTGCTGGGGATGGCACGAGGCGGCTACTCAGCTCTTTTGGGACGGCATTCTCCATTTGATAATGCTGCAACGTCATGCGTTGTGAGCCCATGACGCACGCAACTCATCACGTTGCATGCCATTACGAGATTTCTTGAGGATTCCCATAAAAGGGATTACTTAAGAAATCTCCTTTAAATTTTGAATATGCTGCCACGCACTGGAAGTGCGTGTGCATAGCACATGCAACGAAATATGTTGCATGAGAGTGTCAAGAGTGTTCCGTAAGGGTTCCGATGTACGGAATTACCTAAGGAATATTCTTTAGTATAAAAATTATAATTTTTATATTTTTGAACTGTATTTTGTAATCATGTCAATGATGTAATGACTTTTATAAATGAATGAGAATGTATATTTTATTAATTCCGCTGCGTTATTTTATGATTATATACATTACGTATGTTTTACGTGCGATGAACCACCAACCGTAAGGCGCCCGGGAGCGGGGCCTTACAAGTTGGTATCAGAGCAAAGTTTAAGTAAAACGGGTAAATTTTCAAAATAAACCTAAAACTTAAACTGAGAAATGGGACAGAAAGGGGATGAATGCCATCTGAGTAGCTGCGTGCCATCAGGTATTTTCTTAATGATAATCAAAGTTATGTGCGCATGTAATGTGGTTTATGTGTGCTGTTAGATTTAGATACTGATGTAGTCAGGAAGGGTAATGCTTGGGGTGCGAAAAGTAGAGTAAGTGACTAATCACAACTGGCCACTGTAATTAGCAACTTACTGTACTTAACATAAACTGAGCTATTTCCTTGAATGACCGTGTTAGTATTTGAACCTTTCAGTGTGAGATAGAAGATGGTCGGTGGTAGATCATCCAAAGCCCCACTTGGTGGAGGCAGTGGCGGAAGTGGTGCGGAACCACGAGCCACAAGAGGAAGGCCTAGACAAGAGAAGAAGGTTCCTGAAGAACCTAATACTACTCCCTCGGGGGGAGTGGATAAGAGTGATGATTTGAGGGCCTCGGTGAAAGAGACAGTGGTCGAGGAGGTGCACCAAGTCATGCAGACGATCTTACCGTCTGTAGTGACTGAGGTGATAAAAGCTGTATGCGAAGATGAGAGACGAGGGAGGAATTGAGCCTCAGGGAGGCGACAACAGCAACAAGGGCCGGAAACGGTTCTTTCTGATGATGAAGAGGAGGAGGAGGAGGAGGCCGAGCGTGAGACAACACGGGGTTGTAATTACGGGGCATTTATGAGGTGCAAGCCCCCGACTTTTGATGGTTCTGGTACAGCTGCCGATGCTCACCAATGGGTAAGAGAGATGGAGGCGGTCCTCAATATCAGTGACTGCCAGGAGGATAAAAAGGTTAAGTTTGCTACCCACTCGTTTACGGGGACGGCATTGTGCTGGTGGACAATATTGTCCAGGCTGAGGGTAGCAGGGCCATTGGAAAGATGAAGTGGTCTGAGTTGAAGAGAATGGTGATCGAGGAATTTAGTCCTCGACGGGAAATGGACCGAGTTGAGAGAGAGTTTCTGCAGTTGGAGGCAGGGACGATGACCCACCAACAATACACTGCCAAGTTCAACGATATGGCGCGATTGGTCCCAGAGCAGGTGACGCCGGTGTCTCGAAAGATCAACCGGTATATTCAGGGGTTGCCAGCCGAAATACGTTGGCATTTGATTTCCGCTCGACCAAGTACTTTCAGGTCGGCGGTGGATTTGGCGGGGAGGTTGTACGATGAGCGAGCTGCGTTGGTGAAGGCTGAAGGTGGAAAGAAGGCAGGTGGAGAGAAGAGTTGGCAGGAAAAGAGATTTGGTCGAGGTGATACCTCGACAAGTAACAAGAAGGCAAGGGTAGATGACCGCCGAGTGGTCGCGAAGGGAGCAGGGATGAGGAAGTGTGGACAGTGTGGGAAGGAGCACTCGGGGGAGTGTAAGTGGGGATCCAACATCTGTTTCAAGTGTGGGAGGACTGGGCATATGGCCAAGGATTGCCGAATGGGCAAGTGTTTTAACTGTGGGGAAAGTGGTCATATGAGCAGAGATTGCAAGAAGCCGAGGGCTGAGGGCTCAGGGGAGAAGAAGACGGGAGGAGAAGCACCGAGGGCAAAGGCTAGGGCGTTCACCATGACGCAGGAGGAGGCTAGAACGGACCCTGACGTTGTGTCCGGTACGTTCCTAATAAACAAAATTTTAGCCTCTGTATTATTCGATTCGGGTGCTAGTAGGAGTTTTATTTCTACTACCTTCTGTGCTAAACTGCATGTTAGAAGTAAATGCCTTGATAAGTCCTTTGACGTAGAAACCGCTATTGGTAAGTCCACTAAGGTTACGGATGTAATAGAGGGCTGTACCATAGAATTAGAGGGCCATAGGTTTGCTGCCAAGTTACATGTGATGCCTCTAGGAGGATTTGATGTAGTGTTAGGAATGGACTGGTTAGCAACCTACGAAGCGAATATCGTGTGCCGAAAGAAGATGATTAGACTAACGGCGACCGACGGAAGTCCGGTGACAATATATGGCGATCGGGTTACGACGATTCCGAAGGTGATCTCGATGGCGGTGGCGGGGAAGTGTATGAGGCGCGGATGTAGCGCCTACTTATGTTATGTAAAGAATGTAGAGATGCCAACACCACAGCTATGCGATGTACCAGTGGTGTGTGACTTTCCAGACGTGTTTCCCGAAGACTTATCAGGATTGCCACCTGACCGAGAGATCGAGTTCCAGATCGACCTGATACCGGGTGCCCAACCTGTCGCAAAAGCACCGTATCGCTTGGCTCCGACGGAGATGAAAGAGTTGATGGAACAGTTGCAGGAGCTGCTGGATAAGGGGTTTATCCGACCGAGTATCTCACCTTAGGGTGCTCCGGTTCTGTTCGTAAAGAAGAAGGATGGTAGTATGAGGATGTGCATCGACTACCGCGAGCTGAATAAGCTGACGGTGAAGAACAGATACCCCTTACCAAGGATCGATGACTTGTTTGATAAACTTCAGGGTGCCAGTTGGTTTTCAAGGATAGATCTTCGATCGGGTTACCATCAACTGAAGGTGAAGGAGCAGGATATCCCTAAAACAGCCTTTCGTACGCGCTATGGTGACTACGAGCTTCTTGTCATGTCTTTTGGGTTGACCAATGCGCCGGCTGCTTTTATGGATTTGATGAACCGAGTGTGTCGGCCAATGTTAGATAAATCAGTGATTGTGTTCATTGATGATATCCTGATTTATTCGAGAAGCGAAGAAGAGCATGCCGGTCACATTCGGGAAGTATTGGAAACGTTGAGAAGGGAGAAATTGTACGCCAAGTTCTCCAAGTGCGCCTTTTGGTTACGCGAGGTGAAATTTCTGGGTCACGTAGTGAATGCAGAAGGAATAATGGTGGACCCAGCAAAGGTTGAGGCCGTGATGCTTTGGAAGTCACCGAAGACGCCAACCGAGATTCGCAGCTTCTTGGGGCTAGCGGGCTACTATAGAAGATTTATTCAAGACTTCTCCAAGATAGCCTCACCTTTGACAAAATTGACTCGCAAGGATGTAAAGTTCATGTGGGGTCGAGAACAGGAGGACGCTTTTGAGGAATTGAAGACGAGACTGACACAAGCTCCTGTCTTGACATTGCCCGAGGGAAATGAAGACTTGGTGGTCTATTCGAATGCATCCTATTCTGGGCTGGGTTGCGTATTGATGCAACGCGGAAAGGTCATAGCCTATGCATCTCGAAACTGAAGACCCACGAAGTCAATTATCCCACGCACGACCTAGAACTAGCTGCGGTGGTTTTCGCGTTGAAGATTTGGCGGCACTATCTATACGGGGCGAAGTGCACCATCTTCACGGACCACAAGAGCTTGAAGTACTTCTTCGAGCAGAAGGATCTGAACATGAGGCAGAGGCGGTGGTTGGAGCTGATAAAGGATTATGATTGTGAAATCCATTACCACCCGGGCAAAGCTAATGTGGTGGTTGATGCCCTTAGCCGGAAGGAAAGGCCCGAGCCGATTCGGGTGAAGGCTTATCAGCTGATTATGACCTCTGACGTGATGACACAGGTTAAGGAGTTCCAAGACGAGGCTTTGAAGGAAGATCGTCTTAACTCCGAAAGGATGAGAGGTCTAGTTACAGAACTGGGTGAGAACACTCTTGGTGTTAAGACCCGATTTGGGCGAGTGTGGATTCCTCGGTACGGGGATCTACGTGGAAAGATCATGGATGAGGCCCATAAGAATCGGTATTCCATTCACCCCGGTGCTACCAAGATGTACCAAGACATGAAAAAAGACTATTGGTGGCCGGCATGAAGCGTGATGTGGTGGAATATGTGAGTAAGTGCATGACTTGTTCACAAGTCAAGGCAGAGCATCAGAAACCGTACGGGAAGATCCAGCCGTTGGATATACCCGAGTGGAAGTGGGAACACATCACCATGGATTTCATCACGAAACTACCACGTACCCCGAAAGGGTATGATGCTATATGGGTGATAGTTGATCGATTGACGAAGAGTGCCCACTTCCTACCGATTCGCGAGACGTATTCATCTGAAAGATTGGCGGATCTATTTATCAAAGAAATTGTAGCTCGTCATGGCGTACCGGTGTCTATTGTGTCTGACCGTGACACCCGGTTTACCTCCAAATTTTGGAAGAGGTTTCATGATGCAATGGGGACGAGGCTACACATTAGCACGGCATATCATCCTCAGACAGACGGTCAGTCTGAGAGGACGATCCAAACACTCGAAGACATGCTTCGGGCGTGCGTGATCGATTTTGGAGGAAGCTGGGACGATCACCTGCCGTTAGCAGAGTTCTCGTACAATAACAGTTACCATGCCAGTATTGGCATGCCACCCTACGAGATGTTATACGGTAGGAAATGTAGAACGCCCGTATGTTGGGGAGATATTGGGCAGAAGGAACTGGGAGGTGTCGAGGTAGTTAAAGCAAGGACTGAAAAGTTAGAAAAGATCAAAGCCTTCATGAAGGCGGCGAAAGACAGACAAAAGTCGTATGCTGACAAAAGGCGAAGACCGATAGAGTTCAAGGTCGGTGATCGAGTCATGTTGAAGGTCTCGCCCTGGAAAGGAATTATTAGGTTCCGAAAGCGGGGTAAACTGAGCCCGCGGTATATAGGCCCTTTCCGAATTATCGCCCGTGTGGGAGAAGTGGCCTATAGGTTGGAGCTACCAGTTGAGCTGAGTGGAATTCACCCGACCATCCACGTATCTCATCTGAGGAAATGTTTAGCCGATGAAGATATGGTTGTTCCGCTGGAGGATATCGAAGTAGACGAACAGCTCAACTATGTGGAGCAACCAGTAGCGATCATCGATAGGAAAGAGAAACGGCTAAGAAAGAAAGTGGTTCCTCTTGTGCGCGTACAGTGGAAGCACAGGAAGGGATCCGAGTCTACGTGGGAGACTGAAGAAGAGATGAGACAACATTACCCACATCTGTTCGAAGAGTAACAGGTTTCGGGGACGAAACCTAAATAAGGGGGGTGGACTTATAACACCCGGAAAATTTTCTAATCGAGTCAAGTGATAGTGATGGGCTCGGATGAAAAACCATTTAATAAATATAAAATGGTTGCGGGTATTACACTGAGTTAACCCTCCGGGTCACGAGTTTAACGAGTTTGGGGTCCCGGGAACGCCTGGCATATAAATAGATGGATCAGCTGAGCAACTCTCATTTTCACTCAAACGCCATTCTAGAGAGAGAAAGTGTAGAGAGAGAAAGTGCCGGATTGAAGCTCGGGTGGTCAAGAATCGAAGGCTGGTGTTTGTGGACTCCTAAACTACAAGAATCAAGGTAAGAAACGTATCTAAATTGCTGCATTTGGTAAAAAACCGAGTTTGGGGTTTTTGGGTTTTAAAGTGGCAAAAATCACCCCAAAACGCACGTTTTAGAGTAAGAAAACGTGTAATGAGCTTAGATATAGCTTCCTAGACGATAATCCAAGGGTTTGGGTGGAAAGGATTGGATTTTTGGGCTGAAACGAGCTGATTCGTAAATTTCAGCTCGTTCTGCAAATTTAAGGTCTCGACCAGCGAAACTGTGAGTTCGTCCAGCGAAACTGTGAGTTCGTCCAGCGAAACTGGAAGGAATTACAGCGAAGTTACAGTTTCACTGCAGCGAAACTACATATTCGCCTGAGCGAAACTATAGTTTCGCTGACGACTATGCCAATGCCCAAGTTGACCTTAGATATTGCGAAACTAGGGAATTCCAACGAAAGTTGGGCGCTCGAGGTAGCGAATCTGTCCAGTGAAACTGGCAGAATGCTGCCCGGCGAAATTAGCAGCGAAACTGCTAATTCGCCTGGCGAAACTACTGGCGAAACTACTGGTGAAAGTACGGGCGAAACTACCTGCGAACTTAGTAGCGAAATTAGGCAGAAACTGACTCTTTTAAGTGTTAACTGATCTGCAGGCAGTGTAGTGTGACCCATGTCCTTAAGGCTTGATTGAGGAGCTGCTTGTCAAGCACAGGTGAGTTCTAGGACCCCTCATTTACTGATTTTAAATGATTTTTGGGGCTGGAACACATATAAACCTGTTTACTGACGTATGTATGTATGACCCATTTGGGTATAATGTTGTGTTATACGTCTAAGGTATGGTTGTGGACTCGGCACGTTATATAAGGTCCTAGTATGAGTCCCCACGGTCTTGGAGGGACAGTTAGTGCTACTGCACCAAGATGACGCGTAGTAAGTCCCGGATTCGGGAAGGATACGGGAGTAAGTGCCTAGTGATGATTGATGATGTAGGCTATGTATGTACGAGGTTATGTATGATGATGTATGATGATGCACGTATGATGTTATGTATGACGATGTACGTATGATGATATGTATGATGATGTATGTATGATGTGTGTGTTCCTTATCATAATGTATGAATATCTTTCTATGGCTTTATGTATGAACGAACGAACAAAGTATTATGTAACGTAAAGTGAAAGATAACGAAAGAGGAACATGATGACGAATGCATGTATTAATGAATGAACGAATGATTAAAAGATGATGAATACATGCATTAATGAACGAACGAACGAAAGATGTCTTGCAAACATTGGATAAGTTTAACGGGTCCTTCTTAGTGATTGACCATATGTATGGTATCCCTACCGCTTACCTCTAGTACCGTGGCATACGTTTTACTGTTCATTTAATGACTTCGGCCCGGTAGCTAATAACGTTCGGGGTGTAGCAGATGGTAGTGGTACAAAAGATATCCAATGTGCAAGGAAAGATGTAACATGTATTAATGAATGAACGAATGATTAAAAGATGATGAATACATGCATTAACGAACAGACTAACGAAAGATGACTTGCAGACATTGGATAAGTTTAACGGGTCCTTCTTAGTGATTGACCATATGTATGGTATCCCTACCGCTTACCTCTAGTACCATGGCATACGTTTTGCTGTTCATTTAATGACTTCGGCCCGGTAGCTAATAACGTTCGGGGTATAGCAGATGGTAGTGGTACAAAAGATATCCAATGTGCAAGAAAAGATGTAACATGTATTAATGAATGAACGAATGATTAAAAGATGATGAATACATGCATTAACGAACAGACTAATGAAAGATGACTTGCAGACATTGGATAAGTTTAACGGGTCCTTCTTAGTGATTGACCATATGTATGGTATCCCTACCGCTTACCTCTAGTACCGTGGCATACGTTTTGCTGTTCATTTAATGACTTCAGCCCGGTAGCTAATAACGTTCGGGGTATAGCAGATGGTAGTGGTACAAAAGATATCCAATGTGCAAGAAAAGATGTAACGGGGTCCTTGTCATTCGACCACATTAATCATGGATGCGTGCCATGAAGTGGGTAAAGCCTGACAGGACCTAAACGAGAAGTGAAAGATAACGATGTATGATGAACGAACGAATAAACGAATGAGATAATAAAGATATTATCTACATGTATGTACGATGTATGATCACGTGTAAAGAATGAATGGTTTTAATATAAACAAAGTATGTTTATTATAAAACTAGAACTCACTCAGCAACGCTGACTTTTTAGGTGTTTCCAGTTGGCAGGTAGCGTTGCTGGGGATGGTACGAGGCGGCTACTCAGCTCTTTTGGGATGGCATTCTCCATTTGATAATGCTGCAACGTCATGCGTTGTGAGCCCATGACGCACGCAACTCATCACGTTGCATGCCATTACGAGATTTCTTGAGGATTCCCATAAAAGGGATTACTTAAGAAATCTTCTTTAAATTTTGAATATGCTGCCACGCACTGGAAGTGCGTGTGCATAGCACATGCAACGAAATATGTTGCATGAGAGTGTCAAGAGTGTTCCGTAAGGGTTCCGATGTACGGAATTACCTAAGGAATATTCTTTAGTATAAAAATTATAATTTTTATATTTTTGAACTGTATTTTGTAATCATGTCAATGATGTAATGACTTTTATAAATGAATGAGAATGTATATTTTACTAATTCCGCTGTGTTATTTTATGATTATATACATTACGTATGTTTTACGTGCGATGAACCACCAACCGTAAGGCGCCCGGGAGCGGGGCCTTACAGAGATCATGGCTATTAGATAGTTGATATCTATCTGTTTAAGATCATCTGGGTGAACGCATTCAAGATCTTCTTTTGGTAGTTGGAAAAAGTTAGCTTGTTCATTAAAAAATGCTAAATTTGAAGAGTAGGTTGGTGAAAAGGATGGTGAGGTACTAATTACATCTATTGAAAGATGGTGATGATTGAGATTAAGCGGTTAGAGATTCAGGAGTAATCATCGGTACTTAATGTGGCACCATAGGAATTTGGTAGGCATGGGAGTAGGAGTGGGAGTGGGAGTGAGAGTGGGAGTGAAAAGGTTCATGAATAGCTGTCATTAGAGCTGATGACTTTAAGGGGTTTGAAGAGCTGCTGAGTGATTCTTCATCTGCATCCACTTCCATCTTATTAGCACTCAGGATGCCATATAACTCCTAAAGAGTCATTGTCTTCATTTTTTTAAGTTCTTCTAATAGACATTGTGTAGACTACCCATGTCTTAGGTAGGGACCTTAAGAACTTTCTAAGAACAATATTATTTTCCATCTTCACTCCTGCTTCATTTAGATACTCTAGCAGCTCAACATATCTAAGATATGCTGCAGTCATGGTTTCTCCCTTGTGAAACCAAAGTTTTCAAACTTTTACTTCAAGAAATCTCTTTCCTTCTCCTTCATGCCCTTAGTTCCTTCAAATCTTGCCTTCACTGCTTCCCACAACTTTGGAGTAGTTGTGACTTTCTTGAAGCCATGGATGATGTTGTTTGGTATGCTCATTATGATTAGCTATAGAGCCTTTGAATCCACATCCATCTTTTTCAGATCTTTATTTGAGTACTTTATGGGAACTATGGGATCATGAATACACCTTCACCAGCAGCTTGAACCATAGGGAGATATGGTCCATTAAGAATAGAGAGCCAAAGTTTCAGATCATGATTTCTTAGAAAATCTTCCATTCAGATTTTTCATGTATCATAGTCATGTGGTGAGAACATAGGGGGCTTGGTCTGAGTTCCATTCTGCAAATTGTGCTTACTTAAGATGGTTACAATAGTCATTTTGAAAGGATAAAGGGGAATGAAGAGTTATGGTGTTTGATAATGTGATCAAAGGAAAGACAAGTGATTTTTTGAAAGGTGACTTCAAGCAATTCAATAGTCAAAGCCTATGATACCATTTATTGGATCATGAGTATGGATTAACAAGACTTTTCTATTTGATCAGTGGTTAAAAATTATGAATCTAAGTTAACTACTTATTAACAAACACAAATTCTTTGAGTAAGGATAAGTACACAAGTTTTTCTTTCAAAGTATTCACTTGATTAATCAAAACTGAGTAAAAAGAGTTACAATTAGTAGATACACAAATGGCTTTACCAAAGCTTACCTCCACTAAAAAAGTAAGAGGATTTTATACTATGAAATATAAACAATAAGAATAAACTATCCTATGTTCAAAATGTACAACAAGGTAGACAATCAGTAAATCGGAGTTAGCTAATTTAAATATGATGTTGTCTCTAAAAGACAGAACACAGTGTCTGTCATTACAGACAATATTGTCTTGTGTAACAGTTGATCAACATCTCATGGAGTTCAATGTTGATCAACATCAGTCGATCTGTAACATGAAACGTAAGTATTAATCGGCATTGGTTCAGCATATGCTAACTGCCAGTCATTCAGCATATGCTGATTGATAATTGATTCAACACTTGGTAGAAATTAGCAATTGGCAGCCAGTGCTGAATTCTTGAGTTTTAAGTAGCTTCATCCTCCTAATAGATCAACACCTGTTATTTGCTGAGAGAATCCGCTATCCATTATCCACAAGTAATATTTATTATGAGGATGTTCCCACACATAAATGAATAGATTATTAATTAATAGGGACCCAAGCTTGTTTCATCTTAGGTCGTGATAGGATCAATTAGAGCAATCTGTATCAATTATATGAACAATTCAAAGCAAAATACAATCAATTGTAATCAAATCAAGACAAATCAACAAAATTCATATTCCATTGATTGCAAAGACGATTACAAGTGATAGAAAGCAGTTCTCATAAAACATGCAAAAACTTACAATCTATACTACGTCTAAGCTATTTATACTAGAACTAAGGAACTAAATTTACACAAAAAGTCCCTACACTAGTATAAAATACAAAATAGACACTAAACAATAAAAGACTAAATGTTAATCTTTTAAGGGACCTAACAATACTCCCCCTAAGATTTACATTGTCTTCAGTCTTCTGTTCAGCTCCATCCTTTCTTTTCTTCTTTTATCTTTGATCTAGTCTTTGTCTTCATTTTATCTTCTCTGAATCCTTTGATTTTTTTCTTTTATCTTGAATCTTCTATCTTCAATCTTCAATATGCAATGAAATCCTCAGGTTCTTCTTTTACAGAAAACATTGGCTTCTTCTTGTAAATCTCTATTTCCTTCAACGCATTCTCAATTGCTGACTTGAATTTCTTTGCTAGCACAGCTTGCTCTGGTTTAGATTCATTGGTTTTTATATCCAACTGCTTCATTCTTTCCAATGTGCTCTTTGACAAACATGCGATATCAACATTAGCATATAGCTCAATTGGAATTCCGCAGTCTTTTGTATACAATTCAAGCACTCCTTTTCTTGATATTCTCATAAATTCAATATCTGGAATATCTTTCTTCACAATGTTTGCATAAGCCAAAGCTTTCCTTAAAGCAATTCTTTCCATGGCAGCACTCATGACATTGATAATTGACACAAAATACTTTTTATCTTGTTCAGCTGTCTCATTTGATAACTTGTCAAACTTCTGCACAGATAGAAATGAAATGTAACTTGGGTGTAGTAACCTCAGTTCAAAGGCTCCAAACAAAGTTATCATGTCTTCATTCCAATCTTCTAGGTTTCTCACAAGCTTTAGTTCAAATGATTCTGAATTATAAAACCATCTTTGAATTGGTTTTGACTTTTGATTTCCGTCAATCATCTTTATGCCAGGAGTTGTCACCTTTTCTACAAACTTGTCATAAAATTCAATCATGAAGTGATCTTCATCTGATTGATTCACTGTCTTACTTTTCTTCTTCTTCATTGACATAAAATATTCTTTATCTTCCTGATCACATCTTGTTTTCAAAAAATTGCTTGATCTGGTCAACCCTGTTCTCAACAAATCTACCATCATTTGACCTCTTTTTGCATTTGAATGGTTAATCAACCTCAATTTATTCAACTCTTTAAGATCTTGCACTGGAAGTTTTATGATGCTAGCATAAAAATGATACACATCACATATTGCATTCACTCTTTTAATTAGAAATGTATCAAACACTTCATCATACTTCCATGCTATGATTTTTACTTTATTTGTGAAGTCTGGTGCAATCATTGCATTTAACAATTCAGCAACTGATTGACCTTTTTGTAACACATTTCGTACCAAATCACCAGTTGACCTTGATTTATCAAAAATTTGAATTTGTTCTTCAGATGCCTTATATGCTTGTTTTTTTGATTCTGGAAACATCTTCATTAATTCTTTTCTCCTTTCAAGCATACTGGATTTTTGAGCCATCTGTTTGATCTCCTGAGGCTTTAACACTTTAGTTCTTTTTGTGATTTCCAGATATTGTGGATTGTCAGTATCCAAAATAATCATCTTTTTGGTTTGTTTCTCCGTTTCTTGGAAACTTTTAACCAAATTTCTCAAAGATACAGATTGAAGCCTTTTTAATTTTCTCCAAGGATAATTCCTTGCTTGCAACCATGATCGTAAAGCAACCACACTCATGTTTTGGATCTGGATGCTGCAGCTCGGAACTGGAAAGTTCATCCACATTGATACTTTCTTTTTCTCTGTTCCACTCTCCATGTTCAATCACAATTTCATTAGGATCTATTGGAGCAATGGATTCTGAAGCTATGCATTTCTCATATTCATCGTTTATTTGAGAAACTGTTAATCCATCTAGAAATACTCTATTGTACTTCATTTTTACAAGATAGTTATACCTTTCTTCAAAATCTGATAGAATATCATCAACTCCTTGATCATGTTCCAAAGGAGGATTTTCAAATTCTTCAACCACATCATCCTCATCAAGAACTTCATTATACCAGTCATCATCAAATTCTTCTTCCAAATCTTCCAATGCACCAATTTTATCTTGAACAATTGGATCTTGGCTCTCTTGAATACCTTCTTCAATAACATCTTCAACTCTTTGAACTTTAGAAGAAGTTTCAGGAACATGTTCAGCTTCTATTTCATCTATCTTTCTTTTACCTTTCTCCAGTGCAGATACCTTCTCAACATCAATTGGAATGGTTTCTGAAATAATTTCAACTTCTGGAGACTTTGGTTTTGCTAATTCTTTCAATTGTCTCAACTCTTCTTTCAATCCTTCATTTTCCTCGGTCAATTTCTTGAATTTTTCTTCAAGAAGATCATAGTCTTTGATCATAACTTCAAAATTCTTTATAACATCTTCTTTGTCTTTGGCATAGGACACAATCTTTTCATCTTTTAACAAACTATCCTCTTTCAATTTTTCATTTGCTTTCTTCATCAAATCAAGCTCTGCCTTTAGTTCTTCAATCTCTTTTTGTTTTGCTTCATTTTCAACTTTTAGGTTTTCAAGTTCATCAACATCAAGAATTTCCTCAGTTTGAACTGCCACATGGGTTGTAGAAACAGGTATATCTTGATGAATTTGGAATGTCTCAATGAACTCATAATCAAAAATTTGATCATCAACATTCATCTCTTGTCCAGTCTCAAAGTGAGCTTGTTCCTCTTCATGTACCTCTTCATGAGCAATTTCATCAATAATGAAAGCATCTACATTATCAACTGCTTCATGCTCACTGTTCTGTTCATGAACTTCATCACCCATTATTTCTTCATCTTCGTTTTGAGCTTCATTTTCATGCTCAGAAATTGGGGGTTCATGACTTATATCCTGGTGAGTCTCAGCTTCATCACCATCATCATTATTATCATTATCATCATCATCTTGATCATCTTTATTATCTTGATCATCTTCTTCCAAAGGAAACTCATCTATCAGATCAGCAGGATCAATTGGTTCTCCCTCTATCAAATGATAATGCTCCACATTAATGTCAACTTCATCATTTGCTACATTTAACATGTAGTCAAACATAGGCACATTCTGAGCACCTGTTATCATTGATAACTTCTTATATGTCATTTCAGACATATTTTCCAACTCCAATCGATCTCCACCAACACCATAAACATGAATGTCAGGATATTCCTCATTAATAATCATTTGGAGGAATCTTGGATACATTAAGTATTTATGCCTTGTTCCTTTTTCCAAATTAAAAGCAAATCCATTCAGTATCCACTTTGACATATTAAACCTCCTGTTTGTAGCTAAAGCAACAATAGGTGAAGCTATGTCCACAGGAAATGAATTCCAACCAGCACTCCTCTTGGACAAACAGTGTTGGAAGATGTAACAAAGAAGCTTCCAGTGATTATATACCCTTGCTCTAAAGAATTGTTTCTTAGGAAACTGATCAGGATGACCCATAGCCATAAAACTTTCTCTGCATTCATCAAAAGAAAATTCACATCTATCTTCTGGATCATTTTCACCCAATCTCAGAGCATTTCTGATAGAATCTTCAGACACTTCTATCATTCTATCTCTGGTTATAAAGCCCCTTACAACTTTTCTTCCATCCTCTACTTCAACCCGTGCAGTGTTCCAAAACTGTCTAATAAGTTGTCATAGATTACAGTTTGGTAACACATAGCATAAACATATTTTGTTCTTAGAAGAAATCTGATCATTTCTTCATAAGAAAAAGCATCTTGAGCTTCATCATCCAAAAATGCAACAATATTATGCTTAGGTACAAACTTCAATTCTGCCATCTGCAAAATTTAAGAACAATGATGTTAGATAATGTGTATTTTGAAGCAAATGATTAATTGTGAGTTTAAAATTATGATGATTTAAGATATTATAAACTGATGTGTTAAATTGAATTTGAATTTCAAAAACCAACTTGAATTTTAATTTTAAGTGTAAACACTTAATTTTGATAAAAGATGAATTTTCAAGATTGATTTTGATTACCAGTTTAACACTTTTGTTTAAGTTATCTTATATCACTGTATTAAGAACTCTTAAATTCCTGAGATGATGATTTTTATCAATTTTGATTTTATTTTGAATTTTGTTTTATTTTATTTTGAAAATAATGAAATTGTTCATCTTCTTCATCAGGTTCATCATCACCGAGAATGTTCATCGGTGACCATGAATCGAAAATTCAATCAAATATCAGATTATCACAAACTTAACCTAATATCATGATCGACATCATCAGATGAACAAGAATCAATCATCAATTTTTCACATTTTATCTCGATTAGAAGTAATCTGTGATTTTTTCAAGTGTTAGGGTTCATACGACCGACAGGGATCGAACGACCATCAAAATGTTTCATTTAAAATGAAATCAGTTGAATATGATTCATTCACTTACATTCACAATCACAAGAATACTATCAACAATCTGGAATTTTTTGTTCGAAGTGAATACAATCGATGAATAAGGGTTTTGTTCGAAGAAATGTCGAAAGTTCGAGAGTTCAGAGGGTTTTATGAGGGTTTTATGTGGGTTTTTGAATTTAGAATGAAATAAATATCACAAGTGTTCTATTTATACTAAGTAAAAAATTTTAGACTTATAAGCACTGTTGGTCGTTTTAGGATCATTCAGACTCATTAGGTCAAAAATTTCACTAAGTATCTAGACATATGAGCACTGTACAACCTTGTGAGTTTAGTCGTATGAGCACTGTTAGACACATTAGTCTAGCCGTATGAGAACTGTTTCAGACTTATGAGAACTGTTAGTAGCATGAGCACTGTTGGTCGCATAAGCACTGTTCCAGTAGCATGAGCACTGTTTCAGTAGCATAAGCACCTTTTCAGTAGCATAAGCACTATTAGTCGTATAATAAATCTGAAATGTCCACATTCACTTGGAATTTTCAAATCTTCCACCTGCACACTGTTTAAACAAATTAGTAATATTTCATACTAATATTCAAACAATATTGCATATTTTTACATTTTGACCCTCAAAGTTTCAAATTTACACTTTTGACCCTCAAAGTTTCAAATTTACACTTTTGACCCTCAAAGTTTCAAAATTTACACTTTTGACCCTCAAAGTTTCAAATTTACATTTTGAACTTTAAAGTTTCAAATTTACACTTTTAACCTCAAATTTGTTTCAAATTTACACTTTTAACCTCAAATTTGAACTTTTTACAAGATTGACCCTTCATCTTAGTTTCAAAATGAACAACCAAATATTTCAACATCTGTCTTGATTTAAACTTTTCAAAGAAGATTTTCCTTGCTAAAAATTATGAGATCATTTTATCATTTGATAAACACACACATACTTTGAAATTAAAGCATCATCCGTTCAATTCAACATGATCATTTTCATTTTGATTTTCTGAGAATATTCTTATTGGATTATTACTCCCCCTAAACTTTTAAGTTTCACAAAACTTAGAAGTTTATTAATAGATCATAAGAATATCATACTTAACGTTGTTATATTGCCTGCACACAAGAAAACATGCATAAAATCAAAATTAAAGCAGAATGAAAATCTAATATTTACATTAGAATCTTTAATTGCAGTGAGATCATATTAGATAAGATCAGACATTAAAATAAAAATTGTGTGGATAGTCATTGACAATGATTAAATCCTGATCAAGTGTGTTCCAGGTCAGTGATATCACAGCAAAGGAGACACAAGATCTAAGGACAGCAAATGAGTGTTTTTGACATAAACTATCAGCTCACTTACTTTTTCAATTCTTGGATGAGTATGGTAGAGGTGTATGACAAGATGTGACTCATACCAAGACAAAGAGGATCAACCATCATCAAGACATGCAAGAAAGCACTTATTCTCAACTTATTACCTAACAAATATGCATAATCAGAGTTCATGTTACTTAATTTAACAGAGAATGATCATGGATAACCATTTGATCAACTCTAACCATCCTTTTGAATGGGTTGTGCACATTGGCATCTTTTGCATCAAATGAGAATATCCAGGTCTGTAATGACTTACAACAGAGGATATCTCAGTACTTCAGGTCTATGATGACTCATAACAGAGAAGTAAATGATGCTTGTAACAGATCTCATGATTAGTCACATTACCATTAGGTGTGAGCAGGAGTAGCTTAACAAGCAGTCAATCTGATAAGCTAATACACTCAAATGTACTTAGATGAATACACAAACAAGCATAAGAATGTGGGTAATCACAAGAATTTACTTGTTCAGTATACTAGCATGATAGTGTCTACACAACAATTCCTGATCATGTCAGACTTTATTAGCGAGTGAAGTATGTAACTGATCTTACTAATGTACTATCATTTCTCACAGAAGGCAAATACAGATTCATTCCTAAAATAATGAATGAAAAATGAAAAGCACTCTATTTTTGGATTTTTGATTTATATTTTTCTATTTGATTGTGGGGTTTTCTACTTTTGTATTTGTTTTTCTATAAAAGAAAGCACACACACACAAACAATCAGGCAAATAACTATGAAAAGTTATCCTTATGAAAAGTGTCAGATTTAGGAAAGTATTTGATCATGAAAAGATTCAAATTTGTAACCAGGTTTACACATGGTTAATAAGGCCAATTGACTCCACTAAATACTCAAACCTTCCTGGTAGAAAAGCTTTAGTAAATAGGTCTGCCAACTGTTTTTCAGTTGCTATTTGAATCAAAATGATTAAACCTTTTTTAGAATTATCTCTTAGAAAATGATATCGAATTTCGATATGTTTTGTTTTTGAGTGTTGAACTGGATTAGCTGTAATGAACATAGCAGCAGTGTTATCAATGTAAATGGGTGTTTTAAGAAAATTGAACCCATAATCTAGCAGTTGGTTTTGCAACCAAAGGATTTGAGAACATCCTGCTGATGCAGCTATGTACTCAGCTTCTGCAGTTGAGACAGAAACATTTGTTTGTTTCTTACATTGCCATGAAACTAATCTGGGTCCAAGAAACTGACAACCACCCGTTGTAGATTTTCTGTCTTGACAACATCCACCATAATCACTATCTGTATATCCATGTAACTCAAAATTACCCTCGTAAGGATACCAAAGCCCTAAGGCTGGTTTACCTTTGAGATACCTGAATATTCTTTTGACAGCAATTAAGTGAGATTCTTTCGGGTCTGATTGATACCTTGCACAGACACAAACAGCATAAATTATGTCTGGTCTTGATGCAGTAAGATACATCAAAGAACCAATCATAGATCTGTATAATGTTTGGTCTGCTGATTTTCCTTTAGGATCAGGTTCAATCTTGGTGTTTACGTCAGCTGGAGTTCTTATGGATTGACAATCATGCAGTTTGAATTTCTTCAAGAGTTTATCAACAAATTTCTCTTGATTGATAAAAATACCATCTGTAGATTGTTGAACTTGCAATCCAAGAAAGAAATTGATTTCTCCCATAGAACTCATTTGAAACCGAGATTTCATGATCTCTTCAAATTCTTTGCACAAAGTTGGACTGGTAGAACCAAATATGATATCATCTACATACACTTGCACACATAAGAGATCATCATTATCCTTCTTTATGAATAAAGTTGGATCGATTTTCCCTCTTGTATATCCATGTTGGATCAAGTGTTGAGATAATGTCTCATACCAAATTCTAGGAGCTTGATGTAGTCCATATAAAGCTTTGCTAAGCTTATACACTCGATGTGGAAATTCTGCATCCTCAAAGCCCGGAGGTTGCTTCACATACACATCATCAGTGATTGGACCATACAGAAATGCACCTTTTACGTCCATTTGATACACCTTGAATTTCATGAATGATGCATAAGCCAGGAAAACACGAATAGATTCGAGTCTTGCAACTGGAGCAAATACTTCATCATAGTCAATTCCTTCTTCCTGTGTGTATCCTTGTGCAACAAGTCTTGCTTTATTTCTGATTACAATGCCACGATCATCAGTTTTATTTCTGAACAACCATTTGGTGCCTATGGCATTTTCTCCTTCAGGTAATTCCACCAACTTCCACACTTCTTGTTTTCGAAATTGTAGAAGTTCCTCCTGCATAGCTTCAATCCAACCATTGTCCTGTAATGCCTCGGTGACATTTTTAGGAACAGTCTGAGAAAGGAAACAAGAGTATAAACAAATATTTGCATGTTCAGATTTACTCCTAGTAGTTCTTTCATTCAGAGGACCAATAATCTGTGATGTTGGATGGTTCCGGTGAATACGAGATATCGGAATCTCATTTCCTTGAACAGTAACATCAAGATTTGTTTGGTTCAGATTGGAGAGCTGCTGCAATAAGGTAGAAAAATGTGGAGTGAAATTTGGTACTTGAGTCGGTGAATTGAGAAAGTAATCAAAGTTACTATGATCAATTGCATCTCCAGAGATAGAAGATGTGCCAGACTCAGGATGTCCAATTTCTGTACCATCATTAGGAAATGGTTGTGATGCTTCTTGAGCAGCTGAAACAGAATGATCTGAAGCTGAAGAATCAGGAACATTGTCATGGAAATGGATTGTTGAATCCTTGACAAATGAAAAAAATGGATAATCTGGACGAGCATCATCTGAATCATCAGAATCTGAATCATCACTGAAAGATCCAAGATCTCCTCTTGAGTTCTTCTTACCTGAAAAATCATCAGATTGATTAAACAAGTTAGACTGAAATGAGTTTGACAAAGAATCCAAATCAAATAACCATGCAGGACCATTTGAAACTGATGGAAAAGAATTTTCCAAAAATTTAACGTTGAATGTTTCATTAATAGTGTTTGTCCTAGAGTTATACACTCGATAGGATTTTGAAACAGATGAATAACCAACGAAAAAACCATTATCAGCTTTTTCTTCAAATTTTTCTAAATGATCACTTGAGTTAAGAATCATAACTGGACAACCAAATGATTTTAAAAAATTTATGTTTGGTTTTCTGTCAAACATCAACTCATATGGAGTTTTCTTTTTATCTTTAACAAGCAAGATTCTGTTCTGAACAAAACATGCTGTGGATATTGCTTCGTCCCAGAAAGTGATTGGAAGTTTAGCATCTGCTAACATAGAACGGGCAGCTTCAATCAAAGTTCGGTTCTTCCTTTCAGCAACTCCATTTTGTTGTGGAGTTCTGGGAGCACTGAATTGATGAACTATCCCTTTTTCTGCACAAAACAAATCAATGTTAGCATTTTTAAATTCAGTTCCATTATCACTTCTTATTATTTTTACTTTTTGATCAAGTTGATTTTCAACTTTGTTAATAAATTCTTTTAGAAGATCTGCAGTTTCAGATTTAGCTTGAAGAAAGAAAACCCATGAAAATCTTGTATAATCATCTATGATGACTAAACAATATGATTTTCTACCAATACTCCTAATATTAGTTGGTCCAAAAAGGTCCATATGTAACATCTGGAGTGGTTTGGTGTTTGAGTTTATTAGTTTAGACTTATAAGACGCTCTATGTTGTTTTTCCTTCAGACATGCTGAGCAATGATCAGTTGTTGAAAACTTCTTGGAAGGAAGTCCAATAACATGATTTCCTGCTACAAGCTTGTTCATGTTTTTGAAGTTTGAATGACCAAGATGTCTATGCCAAAGCTGGCTTTCATCATTTGAAGCTTTAGCAATCAGGCAAGTAGTTTCAGTTGCAGGATCCACTTGAGACATATCCAATTTGTATACATCTCTGTCTCTAGCAGCTTTAACTATCACCCAGTCGTTGCTAATCTGAAAACCTGGTTTCAAGACATAACAGTGAGATTCATCAAAAAGAACAGAGTAAGATTTGTCACAAATTTGGGATTCACTTAGAAGATTAAAGTTCAACTGTGAACAGAAGTTGACTTTATCAAAACTGATAATCCCATTGGACACTGTTCCCTCTCCTGTTATCTTTCCACCTGCATCTCCTCCAAAAGCAACATGAGTACCGTCTTTTAACTTAAAGTCTTGCAACAAGGCTTGATTGCCTGTCATATGCCGGCTACACCCACTGTCAACATACCATGAGTTGATTGGTCTCCGCGGGCGTACCTGCATCCACAAACATTTAAGGTGAGTTAGTAACCCAAGCCGAGATGGTCTTGGGCTTGCCAAACTTGTCAACAATTGTAAATTGTTTAAAATGAAGTTTGTTGACATCTGGTTTCTTTTGAATTTTATCATGTTCAAATCCTTTTTGAGAAACCAACTGATTATCTCTTTGAGATTTTGATTTCAAAGCATTATTAAGAAATCTTGAACTCTTGTATGAATCATTTGAGAATGTTCCTTGGTTTATTCTCACAGATCGAGGAATAAACTTTTCTTGATGATATTGCTGTGATTTGACAAAATCTGAATTGTTTCTTCTGAAAGATCTCAAACCCAAGGAAGATTGTTGTTGTGAAACTTTAAATCCAATATTTTGATTTCTTATAAATTGTGGATTTACAAAACCTTGATTATTGAATTCCTTCCTTGTAGAGTTCTTCCTGAATCACACAAAGCACAGTATTTGTTAAAATAACATTCAGCTGTGGTGTGATTTGTCATATCACATATGTAGCAATACTTGTTAAAGTAACATTCAGAGATGTCATGATTGTACATGTCACAGATATCACAATACTTTTCAGAATGTTTAAACAACATTTTATTAACCCTTGATGTTGAAGCAACATTTGATTCTTGTTTGAATTTTGGGTTAGGCAATTTAATTTGTTGTTTAATTGGAGTAAATTTTGTCTTTTGATCTTTGGGATTTTTCTTTTGAACTTGAACAAAATTCTTTGACTCCTTTGATTCAAATCTTTTATACACAGCGGAAGTCTTATGATCTGGACTTGTTCTCAGATCAGAGTTAGATTTGATCTTAGGTGTAGGTGTTATTTTTGTGTTTGTGTTCAAGTCAAAAGTTCCAGCAGACACAAACTTCACAGGTTTAATTTGAGTATTGTTCTGTGACTGATTAGTTGATTCAGTTTTCTTTGCTTTTGCAGCTTTTCTTCGTCTTTGATTTCTCAATCTTGATGAAGTTTTCTTGCTTTGAAGTTTAGTTGAATCTTGAGAAGATTCCTTTTGACATTCTTTCACTTTAGTTAGTTCATTAGAACTAGAATCATCAGAATTATTGTTATCTGATTTAACCTCTTATATTTTTCTTTCAGTTTGTTATTGACATCAGAATTTTCACTCTTTAGTTCAGTTTGTTCAATAACATTTTCACTTTTTGGTACGAACAGCTTCTTTTGTTTTTGTTGAGGTTCATAAGATTTAACTTTGATTGGATGACCATTTTTGATCTTGTTTAAGTCAGTTTCTTCATAAACTTCAACATTTTTCTTTTGAAGGTTCTTTTGATCTTGAAATTCCTTCAGTTTAGCTTTGTTTTCTGGTGAATGATCATGAGTATTGAAATTATCAGGTAATGTTTTTGAGATAGATTCAGGCATAGGTTCATGTGTGAATCCTAGTCCTGTTTTGTCTTTTTCATTCCTTCCATTCACCAGTTGCTCAACAATTTTCTTTGAGCTTTTAACTTTGGCTAAGTCTATTTGAGTTGCTGCATGTGCTAATTTTTCTTTTTCAAGTGTTTTGTTCATCTCTTCAAGTTGTTGTTTGACAAGTTCAAGTTCTTTAATGGTTTTGTTCCATGAAGCTTGAAGAGACATGATCTTTTCATCAGCAATTTTGTGATCTGATTTTAGCTTATTGTGTTTTGATTCTTCTTGTTTGAGCTTGTCACAAATTTTAAATGAATATGTTCTGTAGTGTTCAACTAGCTCAAAACATGCTTTTGTGCACATTTTCTCTCTCACTTCTACTGGTATTTCAGGATATGAGTGTGAAGATTCAGTATCAGAAGGATTAACAACCTTTGGCTGTTCTGATTGAGCCATAAGAGCAACTTCTTCAGTTGTATCTTTTGGGTCTGATTTGTCGCTCCAATCATACTCTTCTTCTTGATCTGATTCATCATATTTAGGATCTTTAAATTCAGACCAGTCTTCATCATCAACTTCAGCAACTAGTGCCAGATTAGCAGTGAGATCAGCAGTAAATTGCTCTGCATATGCACTCCAGTCATAACCATCTTTGATGTTTACAACCAGTGCCTTCTTAGTTTCCTCACTGTTCTTCTCTTCTTTTGGTTCTGGCATTGGTAGACTTTGGTATGGTTTCTGAAAAGTCTTGTTTGCCTGTTGCTGATACTTTTGACCATTTGAGCTGCCTTGAGTATTTCCTCCTTGGTTTCTTGGAGCTTTACATTCTCTTGAAAAATGACCATAACTGTTACAGTTAAAGCATCTTGATTTTGATTTATCAAACCCAACAGTTTTGTTTGCACTGGGTTTGTAATTTCTGTTAGTGTAAGCATGCTTTTGAGTTCTGTAAGCTATCATGACCATCTGCCAATTAAGATCCATTTCTTCAACATCATCTGGATCCATTTCAAACAAATCCTGTAGAACTAGCTCCATTTGAGTCAGATGACTGCCTTGATAAGCTTGAAAGCTTGCCATGAATGCAGTGAAAGCAGTTTTTGACTCTTCATCTTGTAAAAGAATGTTGATCACATCTTTCACTTTGCTTGGATTGGGAGAGTTTGAGGAAGATGGCATCTCAGTTGAAGGATTAGGCATTTGAGCTTTAGGTGAAGATTGTGGTTGTGGTTGAGTGGAGTAAGCAGGTGTACTGGTGAAGAATCCTGCTCCCACAAATAGATCACCTTCATCTTCAGGAGTAGATTGGTCTTTAGCCAAAAATGCATTCTCAATAGTATTTGCTGGTGAAGCAACATACTTATACTGAGTTGTTGATGCATGTCTATCATTATTTCTTGAACTCTCATCAATTTCTACAGATTCAGTTTTAGCAATGAGCATATCAAGATCCATTGGAAACTTCTCAGTATGTTTCAACAAAGTGACAGTTTGTTTCCAAGAAGATGGTAGTGCATTCAGAAGTCTATTGTTTAAGTCCTCAAGATCATTCTTGATTCCTAAAGTAGACATCTCTGTAGTTAATTGCACAAACCTGTTCATCATTTGGTTTATTGTTTCTCCTGAGATGTGCTCAAAAAGTTCCAATTGCCTTTTCAGTTTCTGCTTTTTCAGATCTTGAATCTCTTTCCCTCCTTCACATATAATCTTCAAGGCTTTATACATCGTATATCCAGTCTGATAGTTTTCAAGCCTTGAAAGAACTTCCAGTGGTAGTCCTTTACACATGAGAGAATATGCTTTGATGTCATTCTTTACTTTCTTTAAATCATCACCATGAATATTATCTTCTGGATAAGGCTCTTGTGAATCTTTAGAATACACAAATCCTCTGTCTGGACCATCAGTAGTCACAGGAATGTATGGACCCTTTTCAATTGATTTCCACAGATCATTGTCTATGGAATTCAAATGATGTTTCAGCCTAAGAGACCAATTTTTAAAATCAGCTCTGTTTTTAAGTTTTGGAACTCTATTCTCAGAATCTTCTGATTTAGCCATTTTTTTATATTTTTGTTGTTTTTCTAATCTTTTGAATTAAGAAATGAAAAGAAAAAATATTTTTTGGATTTTTTGAAATTTTATGAAAAATTTCTAAGTGTTAGGCTGAAAAGTCCGAAACAGTAGTCAAACGTCCAACAGTAATGATACGACCAACAGTGAAACGTCCAACAGTGGTAATACGTCCAACAGTGAAAAGTCCAACAGTGGTGATAAGTCCCACAGTGATGAGTCTAAGGGATTGCCTTAGAAAAATTTCCAACACAATGATGAAACTACCAACAGTAGTTATACGACCAAGCTGAAACGACCAACAGTCGTTATACGGCTAAGGTAATACGACTAACAGTAATGTGTCTAACCAACAGTGGTTATACGGCTAGGGTGAAACTACTGAAACAGTTGAGAAAAGTCCAACAGTTCTCAAACGACCAATCACTTAGTCAAATTTCAGTGTTTTTCATCCCTAATACGGCACATTCATCAGCTTCATATGAATGTAACGAACTCAGAAATCTCAAAAACCTTCAATTGTTGATTAATTGAGCTGAAATTTCACAATTAGTTCATGATTATACCGATAATCAATCCTATAACCTCAATTTCAGTGATTATCAACAACTTTCTATGAATTTCAGAGATTTTAGGTCGAACACTCAAGAACACATATTCGAACTGTTTTTCACTAATTCACTCGATTTTTATGAGATAAACTGCAAATTGTGATTCAAAACATGTTTCTGATGATGAAACACTGCTTCGATTCACAATATTTCACCTGAATTGTCAATTGATTACAGATTTCAGTGGATTTTTGAAGTTTCTATCTTCGACAGAACCTCAAAAACACTCAACCGAAAGCTCTGATACTAATTGATAGGATCAATTAGAGCAATCTGTATCAATTATATGAACAATTCAAAGCAAAATACAATCAATTGTAATCAAATCAAGACAAATCAACAAAATTCATATTCCATTGATTGCAAAGACGATTACAAGTGATAGAAAGCGGTTCTCATAAAACATATGCAAAAACTTACAATCTATACTACGTCTAAGCTATTTATACTAGAACTAAGGAACTAAATTTACACAAAAAGTCCCTACACTAGTATAAAATACAAAATAGACACTAAACAATAAAAGACTAAATGTTAATCTTTTAAGGGACCTAACAGGTCGTTTTGATTTCAATATTTTAATTTTATGATTAGGTGCTGAATGGATGATTTGGGGTTTTTGGTCAGCGAAGCTTTCATCAAGAGCAGTAGATTTCTTGTCTCCGGTCTTTCTTTGTTTTGAAGAACTTTGAAGGACCGGTTAAGGGTGGTCAATACAATCAGTCTCATAATAAGGAGAGTTTTAGAACACTTAAAAGATCAAATAGGGAACGAAGTTTATATAGAAGATGCTAAGAACACAAGTAATGAAACGGAATAAAAGAACAAGAACAAGATAAGTATGGTTTTCAAGAATGCTGTATATATTCTCTCTAGTTCTATTACAAGTGTTACAAAGCATGAGATAAAATACAAGAACTTGAGGTACTTTATATTACATCCTGCAACTAGCTATACTTTGAAATCTAGCTTGAAACACTAATCTAGACAACAAGATCAATGTACACTCAAAAGGCAGATTGCCATTTGACTTATGACTATGACATACCATAGCTCATATCCTAATATATTACAAAAAGGATAAAAGGTACAAAGTAGAAAGTTACAGACTCTAAACCTTAATCTACCATTGCAAAAGCATGGACCTTTTCACAAATTTATACAAGTTGGTGAATCTTTAGAGCTGTAGCGGAAATTGGGTCAGCTTTATGCAAAAGTTGATCAGAGAAAGCATGTCTTATTTGTCCTCAGAAGAAATCAGTCTTCATTTTATTGGCTTCAGAAGATTTTGTCTTTAAAGCATCGGAAGACTTCATCTATGGCTTTGGAAGATTTGGTCTTTTACTTCGAAAGATTTTACACTTAGAATATTTTTCTATGAAGAGTGTAAAACTTCTGAAGAAAATTCTAGCTACTACATCTGTGCATGCATGCTAGAAGATCTTTGGTTGCTTTGGTTGCATCAGCCTTTCTAATATAACCTTACAAACTCCCTCTAGGCTAATGCCACCAAAACATAGAAGGTTATTTAAATATCGACAGTCCTCATTAGGATCAAGACCATTCCTTTCTTTATCAATTGGTCAGGATCCCTCAAACTCTCAAAATACCTTCTCATGTCATAGAGATCATGCAGAGGTAGATCAATCATTTCTTGCTAGAAATAGGCATCTTGACCTCCTTGATCTATGATGACATACCACCTGTCTGGATTTACAGTAAAAGTATAAGACAGGATGGATCTTCTAGCTATAAGAGGTTATGCTTGAGTTGGAGTTGGTTGAGCAGCCTTTTTTTACACTTCCTTAGTATGCTCTGACTTATCCTGAGGTGTGGAGGTGAATGCCTTTGACTTCTACTTCTTCTTAGAAACGCTTTTTATGGCCATCCTTTTCCTCCTCTTTAAAGTCTTTAACTAAGAAGACTGGTCTTCAGTACAAGGTTGTTCAGTTTTGTCTTTCTCATTTGGGTTATCTTCCCTCATAGGTTCAAAAGGAGAGGAGCAGGACCCTAATATGGATTAGAAGATGAAGTTGGCTGAGATGCAACTCTAGGTCTAGGTTGTGTTATCTTAGTGGGTTCAACTTGACCTCAACTTCAGGAGGAGGTTGACTTGGTGGAGATGCTTGATAGGGGAAGAAGTGCAGGATGCCTAATAGGGGAAGATATGCAGATGCCTGATAGAGACCTGTGGCACACAGGTAGTTGATTATATTTTATCTATCAACTTCCTTGTCTACTTGAGGTTGTTCAGTTGCCACATCCTCTGTCTTAGGACTTTCTTGAACTGGGGAGAGGGTAGGAACATGTTTGTAAAGCCTTTTCTGCCTTCTTTCTTATATAATCTTATAGAGCAACTCTGCATCCTCTGCCTCCTTCCTCTCTTTTAATAGCTCTATGTCTGCCAGTTCATTAAGTTCCTTTAAGGGAAAAGAGACGAGTTCATCCACATTGTAGTTCCTGGTCCCCAAGTAGTTTACTCTTGCCGCCCTCAACTCATCATCTTGAGTGTTTGGCCTGGGGTCAGCCCTGATAGCAGCTTCCATAAAGTCCAGGGACCCATTAGAGCTCTTTCCCCTTAGCTTACTCTTCCTCTCTCTCTCCCCTCCTTCTCAACCTCCTCAGGAGTCAGTTTCCTTTTCCCTTTATCACTCACAGGTCTTGGTGACTCAAGGTTGAGAGAACTTTAGACTTCATTGGTTGATTCAGCACTAAAGCTCTGGCTAGAGAGAGGCTGTGAGACACCTTTACCAGCTGGTGCCTCACTGAGGGTAATGGATGCTGAAGAGGTTCCTCTCTCAAGGTTCACAGGTACAACTACTAGGCCTTCAGTCAAGGCTTGACCTTTGAAGCTAATCTTAGGGTCCACCTCAACATCCAGTTGACTAATAGTTTTACCTGCTAGCCTCTGTCTATATAGTCTGGATCTCAACATGAACTAATCTAATACCCTCTCTTAAAACCTATCTACAACCTTGCAGCTTGCCTGTTTTGACTTGGGTTGGCAAGTGAAAGGTCAATTAGATAAGTGCTCTCATAGAATCTCAGGTTGAAGAAGTTGAAGATTTCCAGTTGCCCCTGAGATCTAGAGATTACTAGAGCTCTTCTATCAGTGTCATGCCTTCATCCCATAATTGGATTTTCAAAGTGTGAGATGGGGTAGGCGTAGCTCTTGTTATACCCTTCTCAAACAAACTTTGTATGAGTGAGTCCACATGAATTTGGTCTTGAGGAAGTTGCTGAGTATGGATAATCGCAAGTAAGGGTGGTGAATCCTTAATGTCCATACTTTGTGAAGAACTCCTAGGTTCTATGATTACTTGGCCTATCTCCCCCTTTTTTGTAGCACCCTATTGCCTAGGTGAACTGGGGGTTAAGTCTATCACATCCACAGGTTCTTGTGTTTCTATTTGAGTCCTCCTCAAAGGTCTCCCAGATAGTTTTTCCTTGAGATCAGAAATCTCAAGTTGTTGATCATGGACCCTTCTTTGCAAGGTAGTCACTTGAGATTCCAAGTGACTAACCTTGGAGACTAAATAGGTGCATGTTTTGGTCATGTTATGACTAACTTGGACCTAAGTCTTCTTCCTTATCACCAGCATGTTGTTCTTGGCTGTTGGATTTCCCCTGCACACTGATAGCTTCATTTGAAGTGTCGATGGGCTGGGTTGCCATGGTTGAGATCTTAATAATGTAATCACTTGCTAAAGTGAGAGCCTCTTCCACATGGATCTCCTGAACAGGTTGAGGGAAATCCACATTAGTAGTAGGTGGATGATGTGGGCTAGATATGGGAGAAGCAGGAGTACTCATCTCTCCTTGAGCAGTGGTGGAGAAGAGAGACTCATGGTACTCACTAAATCCTATGTTTTCATCATCATAGAATTCTAGGTTGGGAATGGGTTGGTTAAGTTCAAGAGGCTGGGGATGGTAACTATCCCCTAAAGGTTGTTCACTAGAGTTTTAAGACTCTGAGTGAAGGCTTTAGGCTGTTAGGGTTATGAGCTCAACAGTCTGATATGAGGAACCTTAGCATTGATCATTTGTGAGATAGGAGTGGTTTGCTCCCCAAAGGAAGTGGGAGCTCGAGTGTCCACTTCCTCCTGCATAAGTGGTGTATGGGGGCCTGCACAAGTTGACTAGCATGTGCAGGGGTTCGTTTGGATCTTTTTTGGTAGGTGATGGTTATTTGTCGCTGTGTGCGTTGTTGTGAAGTAGAAGGTGTGGGTTCAACACTAGTTGGTACTGCTAGGTTGCCACCTGGGGCAATTAGCTCTAACATTTTTGGACAAGAGCTGTTTCTACCCCTGAGAAGCCCACAATAGGCTTTCTCATTATCTTAAAGATGTCGGGTTTCATCTGTCCTAATTTTACAACATTATTTGTACCCCTCAACTATGAGCCTGCAGGATCGGTGTTGGTCTAACAATACAAGTTTATCTCACAAGCTCACTTAATCTCACCCGGTTTGATGAAGCAGAATCTATAACTAAGTTCACAAGTAATATAATATGTTAATGAACACAAGAATACTTTTTCAATATACTTTTATATATTACTTCTCAACTCAGCATTACAAGACTCTTACAAGCGTGATTATAGATTTACAATGACAAACTATATATACTACTATTTACAGCCGGTTATACTTGGATAACCAGCTGGAATTTACAACTAGACAAATACTATATTGCTAGAAGTAAAGCATCTAGGATAAATACTATCCTAGATTAGATAATCATGACAACTCCATGACTTACATTTTGTCACCAACTAAAAGTGGCAACTATACTAACTGATAATGGGTGACCAGTGGATTAAAGGATGGTCAACTACATGGGCGTGGGAAAGCGCCATGTAGTATATAAGAGGTTACAGTAGATGTCAGATAGATCATACTTATGTCCACTATTTCATAGTTGGTTATGATTTTATTTTTCGGAAGACTTTGCCTTGGATCTTCTAAGTTTGTATACTGGGGAAGGAGAACTAAGTCTCGAAAGACTGAGTTCTACCTTTAGAAGTTCTTCATACTTAATCTTCGGAAGATCTTTGACTTGTCTTCAGTAGAGCAACTTTGTCTTCGGAAGACCACTTCAATTGCACATTAAAATATTCTAAGACTACATCAATTTTACATCAAAGTATTCTAAGTGTTGTTTTGATTGTACCAGCCTTATATGATCCAACAAACTCCACTATGCTAATGGTACCAAAATTTCACTTCCTTCTACTCCTCAAAGTCTTCAACACCATGGAATGTAAATATTTGTCTGTCTCTTTGTTCTTACCTGATATAGGGGTGAGGATCTTGTACAAGTCATTTGTAGATAATAAATCCAATCTGTTGCTCTGAATGACATGTACCCCTTGCTGCGTCCCTCTGAAGAGAGTTAGTTGATAGGAATTGTAGTCATATTTCCATCTAACTATATGATCCGAAGTTGGACCCTCAACCATCTAACTAGAATGTTCTTCCTTTTCTGGTTGCACCTTCTTCTTTGTTGAAATCGATACACTGATATGGATCGAATATTGCAATCGTATTGTTGCCATTTATCAGATATGTGATGCGGAATCTCACAGATCTGTTGATGATTTCGTGATGATCTATATGCAAGAGATGAACATGTATGATGATGAATGAATGATGAGCAATCAAGAACATAAATTCAAAAATATTTCATTCCTCCATATGTTTGATACAAGAGGATTACAAGGGAGTTTGTGAGAAAACAATCTCACACACACTCAACCTCGAATTCTCTCAATGTTAGAGGAATTCAAAGGAGTTTGCAAGAACACTTTCTCACACACACTAGACCTTGAATCCTCTCAACGTTAGTGATTACACCTTTTGAGTGTGTTTTTCTCTCTAAAACTTTATTCACTCTTGTTGTTCTCTTTCTTATTCTTCTTGAGTATAAATGACTACACTTAGTCATTTATACTCTTTACAATAGGAAAATATTACATTTGAGCACAAAATGATTACACAAATATAGTTCTAAGTCTGATAAATTTTCTGTTGCTGATGCGTGACTGCCGGGTGCTGATGCATGACTGCTGGGTGCTGACGTCATTCGGGACGACCACTGATGTTGACGGTTGACTTTGACCACGGTTGACCAAGTTTGACTTTGGTCAATTTTCTTCATTTTGATCATATCTTTATCAAATCTTCACTGTGTCGGTTTTGGTAATCATCATGAGATTTGGCACTTAGGTTTTGGTAAGTATCATCTTCAAATATTCTAACTGTACTCCCCTAAGATGATGCTACCAAAACCTCATGATTATCAAAACCTTGTATATTGATTGATGTGCAGTCTTCTAGTGCAGTCTTCTCCGCCTTTTTGGTAGCATCTTCTTAGAAGCTTCATAAAAAGACATTGAGAAAATGACTTTGTTTTGGCACATAAAGACTTTGGTTTGGCGCTTGATGTATGTTTCATCAGCTTGATCTTCTAGTGTTATTTTGAAGACTTGAAGCTACACCCATTTGCATGCACTGTGGATTGCACAGGTAGCAGTATCAGCAGCTTTATCTCAACTTCAGAAATGAAGGAAAAGCATCAAAAATTCTTCAAACTTAACATATACCCTTCCTTAACAAAAGATTTAGAGGGTGAGGAACCTTTATGTATGAGACACCAAGAGGAGGATTCTTAGTTCTCAGCAACTGGCAGGAGTTCTTTGAAGGAAGCAGGAGTGTTCTCTTGACATCTTAAACTGAATTAGAAACTCAGGCATGTCGTGCAATTCATCACCTGCAAAAGTCTAAATCCTCTCGGTAGAGGTATTGCATGGAAGTTTCACTCCTAAATCAATAACACATGTAAATCTTCCAAACCTAAGAAAAATACTAAAAATGACAAATCTTTTTGGTATTTTAGATTTTTTCAAAATTAAGATATTTACAAGCATGAATCCTTCAACTGCAATGAGATCATACTAATCCAAAATCCTCTACATCTAAGACTGTTTAAAGTTTGACAAAGAACAAAGTTAATTGTAAGTATGTTTGTCCATTTAAACTCATGCAAGATCTATTTTCAGCACTTTGTGATATTTATCATGTTTAGATTTGATTAGATATGCTAATTGAGTACCACACGCTCAGAAGTATAGAAGAATAACTGTCCTCATGAAATGCAAGGTGGCACTTTATTGCAACTTGAACCAGGCTACTTAGAGTATAAATTCTCATGATTTGATCCACTTTTGGATTCTTTTATGTTTGATCCACATTGAGATTCTTTTATAATTCATATTGGAAGTTGATCCTTGTTGGGATTCTTTTAGCATTGATCCATATTGGGATTCTTTTTAGCATTAACACTTTTAGTGCAAGGACAACTAGGTCTATGCTCAGCACAGCAGAAGTTTTCCTCATGTTTACTCTAGGTCTGTATTTACATACAACAAAGAAGAAACAAACACTTTTATCAACGAGAAATTTATAAATCTTTTTCGCATGGTGTGTTTAGGTAACCATACAAGCAAACACTTGGAAAAGTCATTGCTTACCAATACCCTAAGATGGTTTTGGTCCACAATGCATATTGGTTTAATTCATCCCAAATATGCTTATCTTCAATCCAAGCTGAGCCTACTGACATATCAAACAAAGTCTTGTCAGTCTTTATTGATTTGAAAAATAGATATAGAAGATAGTAGATAAGTGCACTATCATTTCTCATGTAAATGCAGGAAGATTCAATAGAAATATTTTTAGATTTTTCTTGATTTTCTAATTTTTAGGATTTTTGTTTTGTTTTTGAGAAAATAAATAAATGGCATATGTGTTATCAATTCAGTAGAGATCATAAACAGTTAGTCCATGTAGCAATGTACTCAGACTAAACAGATGGAATGAAACATCGGTTGTTTCTTGCATTGCCATCATTGTTTCTGTGATTGATATATATCCTGCATTGAATTCTAGTTAATTTCTGCTCCATTTGGCTCAGTTGCATCATAAACATCATGAGCAAGAAGAACGTTCCTGTCATGAGAAGGGATCAGCCACTGCTAACTTTTCTTGGGTTGGCAGACCTCCATAACTGTCCCTATCATAGTAGCAAATCAGTTAGATATTTCAACCCAAGCCATAGTTGTCCTGAGATGTCCATTAGCATCTTTACATGTGACTTGCTCGTATGTGTATGATTTTGTTTTATCTGATGATGTATCAGATTCACCTCCTAAAATTTTTTTCTTTCTTCAACATTGTTTTGATTTTAAACCAACTGACTCAACTATAGCTTGTTTAACAAAAGGAGTTTGTTTGGTTTTTGAAAATATTTTGGTTGGTTTAGAAAATCTATTTTTCTTTTGAAAGTTTTATGGAGGTGTAGCAAAGGATCTTTGTCCTTGATTATGTTTGTTTCTTCTGGGCATGTGATCATATTAATCATAAGAATTATAATCATGATTATAATAATTTGATGGATGTGATCTTCTATGATATCCATTATACTAATCATTATTCCTATATCTATCATACTTATATTGTGTGTATGACTTAGGATAATGTCTTGGTGCCCAATAATTATAAATACATAATGTTTAAAATCATACCCATGTCGATGCGATCGAGGAGAAGAGTAGCTATGATGTCTGTTGTAGTACTCATGCTCTGATCTTGGTAGTATGACTCTGATGTATGATAAGATCTTTGACCTCTTCTGTGGTGTGATGTTGGAGAGTTGTTATATGAACACTCTGAAGTGTTATGATTCTCCATATCACAATTTAAGCAGTATAAAGATGGTCTGAATCTTCTTCCCTTAGGCTTGAATGATGAAGTTAGATTTTCTTGAAACTTCATAGCCTTTTGTTTTGTTTGCTTTTGTTGCTTTCTCTTACGAGGACATATATATGTATCACTCTTAGAGTTTTTACACTCAGAAGTGTTGTGTGAATCTGAATTACATGTCTCATAGAGAATGGGTTGTTGTTTTGGAGTTTCTAATGTAGCTTTTGATGTTGATAGTTGGTTTGGATCAGGTGTAGAAGACTTGGTCTGACTTTTCTTCTTTCTTTTAAATCTGGTCTTCTTCCTCTTGATTTGTTTTTTGACGTCTTGTACCTCAGGCTTTTGTTTGTTCTTTAACTCCATCTTAATATTTTCTTTGAGTTCGGCCTTAGGCAATTCTGGTTCAAGAAATCCTGCTGATTTGACTTTCTCATTGAGAACCATAGCCTTTTGTTTTATTAGGCTTTACTGTTTTGGATTTGTGTGGTTGTGTTTGTTTTGGATTGCTTTCTTCAATGACATGATTAATACATGTCAATGTTTGTTTGTTTGGTGGGTTGATTTCTTCATCAATATCATCACTTGTAGGATATCTATTTTGATCATCACAGGAATAAAAGGTTTCATTCTGTGGTGATTCTGGTTTGAGGTACAGCTTTGGTTCTGTTTCAGGAGGGGTGATTTGAGTGATGTTGGATGGTTTGTCTGTTTGATGATGATCATGCATCTTTGAATCTTTTATGACTGGACTTGTCATTAAAGTTGGCATTTCTGTGTAGTTATCATTGTAAGGAGGAGGAACAACATGATATGTAGTTCCACCACTCTTCTTCTGATCTCTTTGTGCATTAAGTAGTTCTTCCAACTTGCTGGCAATCAGCTTTAAATTTTCAAGTTCAACTTCTATTGATGCATGATATGATTTTTTCTTTGTTTAAGACTCTGTGAGTCTTGTAAGTTGAGCTTGAAGACTAAATCTTTCTCCAAGGAGTTTGTCTACATCCTTTAGAAGGGAATTGATTTTATCTTCAAAGGTTTTATGTTGTATCTTTAATTCTGCATTTATAACCTTTTCTGTATTGATTGCATGTTTTAGACGCTCAATGTAATGTTGCAAGTTAATTATTGTTTTAGTTGTACTTGCTTCTAAATTTTGGCTTCAACTTCAGCCTTTATGTTTGTTAACTTCATAGAGAGTTCAGTTGATTGAGCATTTAGCTTATGATTTTCTTTAAGCAAGTTATCAACTTCTTTCTCTAATGAACTGATTTGATTTGGAGAAGTTTGTAATTCTTCTGCATGTGAAGCTCCTTCCTCCTTTATCATGTATGATAGATTATTGCAATGTTTCCGTTATGCCTAAACTTCATCTATGCATGCTGATGAGCATAGATTGATCTTCCTGTCTTCAGGAATTTCAGGCAATGGAGGAATGTTTGTGTTGTTGATGTTTGTTGCTTTTGCAAGCTCAGCATTTAACTTTTCAAGCTTGATTTGTTATTGAACCATTTTGTCTTGCAACTGGTTCATCTTTTGAGTTAAACTGATATTTTGTTTATTCAATGTCTTAATTTGATCTTGATCATTTCTTTGACACTGTTCCATCTCTGACCTGCATTTTATCAAATCATTAGACAATGTGTTTTTTATGTTTGCAAGATGACATAAATATAAGGGCATCAGTTCTTTGTCAATGTGACTTATGTATAATTGAATGTTTGTGTTATCAAACAATGAGTTATTATTTGATGTGCTACTGATGTTTGCTAGTTTGCAGCTTTTGTTTGATTTGCTATTGTTGTTTGGTTGTTTGCAGCTTGGTTTGCTTTGTATGAATTCTTGAAATCTCGTTCTACCTACAGCAAGAAAGATATCTTGTTTTCTTGAATCACGAGTGTCAGTGAATGATGTTAAATTTTCCATTTTGTTTAATAACAAAATTGATTTGAAAATTTATGTTGTGTTTTAAAATCAAAATAAACTTTAAAGTATAATTGAATCCAAAGAGCGTCAGAACTCAATTTAGTTAGATCGGCCTAATTAAAGAGTTAAATTTGCTCGATTACAATTTATTTAAGCTCAATTAATATTAATCAAGCTTAATTAAAAGTAATAAAATTTGAATCGAATTAATTAAAATGTAAATGATTTTGTGAATGAATTCCAAAAAATTCAACTTCTTTAAAATTTTCGAGCGCAAATTTTAAAATTTGTCAAGTTGAAAAGTTTCTGGAACTAAAAGAAATACTTAGGAAGTTTGGGATTTGTTTGTTGAAAAACTATAACTATTTAGAAAAAAATAAAATCTTTTGAGAATTTTAAAAATTCTCAGGAGAACAAAATTTAAAAAAAATTTGTCAATTGAGATTTAATTTGTTTGTTTTAATAAAAATATAAACATTAAAAAATATTTATACTTTGCTAGTCAAAATTTGTAACAAAAGTCACAATTAAATCTCAAAAACAAAGATATTTAAAGAAAACAAAATATATGCCTTGGTCAAATAAAAAAATAAAAAAAATAAAAAAAAGTCAAACTTGAACCCCCTTGTCGGTCAAGGGCTAGGAATAAAAACAAAAAATCCCGAATGGCTTTCTGTCTTTCACAAACTCAAAATCAATCAAACTCTCCCTCTCGAAGCTCTCTTGATTCTCATGAACTCTCCTTCTCAAAATCAATCGGTCGATGATGTGGTTTCAGTTGGTGGTGATGGTGTGTGTCAACATAGATGGTTGCGGTGGATGGTGGGTTCGGTGCGATGATGGAATGGTGGGTTGCGGTTGACAAGGATAGTGTTGCGGTCAGAGATTTGGTTCGATGATGAGCTGTTGGTTTACAGGTGGTTGTTAATTGATGATGTTCGAAGGTCGATGGTTGTGGTTCCAGTCGTTTATGGTCGAAGATGGTTGTTCGAAGACTAAAATTGAAGTTGATGATCGGTTCGATGATTGGTGGTCGGGAGTGGTGATGCTTTATGATGGAGTGGTGGTCAGCGATGGTGTTGCGCTCGATGGTGGGTTCTTGTCCACTGTGGACAAAATTGCTTGTCCACTGTTTGTTAACAAGTCAGATGTGCACGTCCGTTATGAATCAAGTTTATCATCCGCTGTGAACAGATAATATCCGCTGTGGACCTTAATTACATATCCGCTGTGTATGGTTTTGGAGTGGTCGTCCGCTGTGGATAGAAAAGGTAAGTCTGCTGTGTGGGTACAACTTTTCCGCTGTGTAAAAGTAATCAAAGATGAACCAAGAATTGATTCATCCGCTGTGGACTAAAATTCTGTGACCTTGTGTTTGTCCGCTGTGAGTAGGAAGCAACCAGGTAGGCTGTCCGCTGTGGCTTTGGCAACACGTCCGCTGTGGATAGATTTACTCATCCAATGTGAAGCTAGTGTTCAGTTGATGGTCGTCCGCTGTGAAAGATATTAGTTTATCCGCTGTGGGTTTATGAAACTATTCTTCCGCTGCAGAATTGATTGTCATCCGCTGTGGATGGAGGTGGTTTGCTGTTAACAGAAACGTCTACTGTGAATGAATTTTCAGCAGCTTGTTTTGTTGGGTGTTTGAATGTTTGTTCACAGAGGGTTATGAGTGATTTGGTTCAGCTTGTGAATGAATGGGAGATTTGTGAATGAATATGATGTGGGTTATGAAAGATGAAGATGATGTAATTTAAAGATCATGATGGATAATTGTTAAAGATGAAGAATGAGTGATTGTGTGGACAACCTTGAATTAAAGTGTATGTTAAAACACTTAACACATCAACTGTGAATTAATTGTTCATCAGTCTGAAGTTTTGTTCATCAGCTGTGGATTGCTTTGTTCATCAGCTGTGGATTGCTTTGTTCATCAGCTGTGTACACTTAGAAAAATTTTTGTTTGTCAGCTGTGGATGTAGTGCATCAGCTGTGGAATTATCTCATCAGCTGTGAAATTATCTCATCAGCTGTGGAATTATCTCATCAGCTGTGGAATTATCTCATAAGCTTTGGAATCATCTCACCAGCTGTGGAATTATCTCATAAGCTTTGGAATTATCTCATCAGCTGTGGAATTATCTCATCAGCTGTGGAATTATCTCATCAGCTATGGAATTAGAACACTTAGTAAAAAATCAAGTGTAATTTGTATATTCTTTGTAAATGTTTGATTATGAATGAAATTTGACTTTTGAATTCATAACTTGTTGTATGTATGTTTGTTGGAATGATTTTGAATGATTGTATGATGAACAAATGAATCAAAATCTGAATTAAATCATAAGATTTAGGCTGATTTTTGATTTCAAAACAGTTTGACTCTAAAAAAGTCAAACTTCATGTTCTTGAATGAACCAACTTTTAAATCTTGGGTTTCTGATGGAATTGGGTAAAATTAAATGTTATAATAGCTATAGATAAGTTATTCTAAGCTAGAACAACAATCAATTTCATATAATCTTCATCTAAAATTGGATTTAAATGAGGAACACATGAAGAACACCAAGAACAACAAAAACCCAGATCTGAAAATCAATGTTCAAAATGTATGATTTGGATGTTGTGAATGATAAAATAACCTTATATTTGATGTTGCTAAGCTAAAACCACTATCAATTTCAGCTAAACAACATCAGATTCATGATTTTGATGAATTTCCTCCTCAAGAACACTCAAGAACACAAGATTTTCAAAAATCTTCAAATTCGAGTGTTGTGATTATCCAATTGATATGAAACTTTGCAGATGTGTTATTTATCTCAAACTAAAGCTATTAGAAGCTTAAATTCGATCAAACAACAACAAAATCAAAATTTAACGTTCATGAGCATTTGAAGACTTGAAGAACAAGTCTACTTGAATCTTCAAATTAATGGCTCAAATGAACTTCAATGGATGTGAAAACTTGCAGATCATCACAAAATAACAAATCTAAGCTAATGGTAGCTTTGATTTCATCATAAACGATAATAATTTACAGATCAAACTTGTGGTTCAAATTTTTGTGAAAAATTTAAAGAACAAGGAGCCAAGGCTCTGATACCAACTGTTGAAATCGATACTCACTGATATGGATCGAATATTGCAATCGTATTGTTGTTGTTTATCAGATCTGTGATGCAGAATCTCACAGATCTGTTGATGATTTCGTGATGATCTATATGCAAAAGATGAACATGTATGATGATGAATGAATGATGAACAATAAAGAACACAAGTTCAAAAATATTTCATTCATTCATATGTTTGATACAAGAGTATTACAAGGGAGTTTATGAGAAAACAATCTCACACACACTCAACCTCGAATTCTATCAATGTTAGAGGAATTCAAAGAGTTTGCAAGAACACTTTCTCACACACACAAAACCTTGGATCCTCTCAATGTTAGTGATTACACCTTTTGTGTGTGTTTTTCTCTTTAAAACTCTATTCTCTCTTGTTGTTCTCTTTCTTATTCTTCTTGAGTATAAACGACTACACTTAGTCATTTATACTCTTTACAAAAATAAGAAAATTCTCTCTTGTTGTTCTCTTTCTTATTCTTCTTGAGTATAAGCGACTACACTTAGTCATTTATACTCTTTACAAAATAAGAAAATATTACATTTAAGCACAAAATGATTACACAAATATAGTTCTAAATCTGATAAATTCTCTATGCTGATACGTGACTGTCGAGTGCTGACGTCATTCGGGACGACCGCTGATGTTGACTGTTGACTTTGACCACGGTTGACCAAGTTTGACCATGTTTGACTTTGGTCAATTTTCTTCATTTTGATAATATCTTTATCAAATCTTCACATGTCGGTTTTGGTAATCATCATGAGATTTGGCACTTAGGTTTTGGTAAGTATCATCTTTTAATATTCCAACATTCTTCTTTCTTTACTCTTTTTATCAACTCTTATTCAGTCTTGACTTTCTTTGTAAGCTCACTAAGATGAAGACTGCTCATATGATTCCTGATGTGAGCAACAACCTGAGAGTTGGTGGGATTAGAGAATGGTTTCCCTGCTAACTTAGTAATATCAAATCTGCTAGAGTTTCAGAGTTGATGTATCAAGTCTGTTCACTTGACCATTCTCTCTTTCCATAGCAAAGCTGTGTGTAGCTTCATCAAACATCCACTAGACAATTTGCCTTCTAGGATTGAGGGGCTTAGTTGGCAGCTTGTCCGCTTTTCTTATGTCTAGAAGAGTCACTAGTCTCCTTCTTAACTTTTTCTTTCTTGTTTATGTAAGTCTGAGTTGGTTGCAAGATGTTGGAGAGCTTGGTCCAGTGTTCCTCTTGTCAGATCAAAGAATGAATCTCTTTTGAGGGCACAAGAAGAGCTATAAATGTATTTTAGCTTAACAGATTCTTTATCACAAGAGATGTCTATAAATGTTATATAATTAGTGAGCTTCCTTTTGATCTCCTTGAACTCTTCTAAGGACATAGGCTTAGATGGTTTAGAAGATGGTTTCGGTAGTGATGGTGTTCGGGGTTGTGTTTTGGGTTTAAGGATAAGCGGTGGTGGTGGTTTTTAAGAAGCAGTGGGTGAGGGTGTAGGTAGCTATGGGTTTAGGGGTGTAAGGATCAGTGGTTGGCTCAGTTTTAGTGTGGGTATAGGTTGTGGTTTGGGTGTTGGTTTGGGCTTGGGAGTTTGTATGGGTTTAAGGATAAGTGGAGTTTGTTTGGGTACCATCCTCTAAACACTTTGTCTTTAATGTACCTCCTGCCTTCTTCCTAACCAAATGTCAGCCTTGATGCCACTGACATGTTGCTGTAGGGTCTTCTCAGACATGGGACCCACTTGCTTGCCGGTGAAGCCATGCACTTTGAGATAAGCTTTCATCAAATCTTTATCTCCCATCTTCTTTGCAGCGGCAAGTTATGCCTCTTCCTCCTCCTTCTTCTTCGCATTCAGCTTCTCCCTGACAACCGTCTTCTTTTCTTTGTTGATTTGATCTTGCTCTTTGAAAAAAAGAATCAGGATCGTATCTTGATCATGAGGTGCTAGCTCCTTCTGAGAATATCCTCTAGTACAGAGAAAGGCTATCCTCTCTATCCTCTCCTTCTCCATTGCCTCCTCATTCTTTTTCCTTTTTACCTCCTCTATGGCCAACCTTGCCGCCTCCTCCTTTTCTTTTTGCAGCAAGGTTGCGTTCTCCATCTTCACAAGTTCATCAAGTGGGAGTAGAACAATTTCTTCATTTTCTACTCCCATGCTGATGAGCCTATCTATGACCTCCATTGTCCTTTAGTTGTTAATACTTTCTTGAGTGGCTGTTACTGCTTTGCTGTTTGTAGCCAACGGCTTCCCAGTATCAACTCTTCCTTTCTTCTTTAGCTTTTCCATCCTTTCCTCCTCTAGAAGCTCTTCAGTAGAGAGCTTCCTCTTCCCCTTAGGATCAAAGGAAGATTCAGCCTCTGGAGACTCAGGTTTATAGGATTCAGGTTGGGGAGAGTGGGGTTGAACTTGTGATTTATGAGATATTGGAGTTGAAAGTGTTGGTTCTTGTGATCGAGATAATAGTGCAATTGATTAAAAAATACAAACAAATCCCACCGAGAACACAAATATCAATGACATTTATGAACAATATAGATCAAACACTATAAAATATGGATGAACACCTCATGAACACTCAATACACCATTGTTTGATCTAAATTGATAGCCATAGAAATTACAAAAGTGAAAGTCCCTTAATCAATGGCTCATTCAAGCTATCCAACCCTAATTACCACTTTACTATTTATAGTTAATATAGTATTCACTAATGACACATTAAGCCCCTAGACTTAAACTAATTAGGGAAAATACAAATAAAACATAAAAATAACTAAAACAAGATTAAATATATTTTGTTGATACAAAATATATTTATTAACAATAAAACTCCTAGTCAAATATATCTTTAACGTCTCGTCTTGGTTCTTCATCTCGAACGCGACTGCTTGACTTTTTTGATGACTTTGACCATGATGTTGACTTTTATTGACTTTAACTATGTTGATAATATAGACTATCCTTTTCAGACAAACAATACTCCTCCTTAGTATATCATTATCAACGCCTTGTATCATCTTTAGTTATGATAAGTCAACCAAAAAAACTTATCTTCAATCTCCCCTAGATTGATGATCTGATGCTGAAGATCTTTCATCTCATAGGCTCCCCCCTTTTGTATGCTCACTCTCTTCGTGTGCATCTTTTGTGAATGATCAGGAACAGCTTTTTCAACTCTCTAACTTGAATGCTTTAGAAGATGTAGGAGGAGGAATCCTAGCTCGATGTCTTCTGCAAACTTGAAGAACAAGTTCTCTGGTCAGGTACTTTGCTTGGCTGATGATTGGCCATCACTTTAAGCAAAATCTGCATCATAAACACAAACACATTCTACACATTTTTGTTAGATCATTACAATAATAAAAATAAACCTGTGTTTATCTTGTGAATATAAACAAGCGAAATCATGTTCATTTAATGTCAGCCCCCGTTCCCGGGCACCTCACCGTTGGTCATTCATCGCACATAAACATTTTAAATCGTACATCTATTTTGCAGCGGAATTTAAAACTTTCTTTAATAACTAAAAACATGTCATTTCATAACATTACAATATTCGTTTTCATCTCAAAATACATTGACATGTCAAAATATGGATGACAGCCTCAACGAAACTGAGTAGTCGCCCTGTGCCATCCTCAGCAACATACCTGCCAACTGGAAACACATCAAAGTCAGCGTTGCTGAGTGAGTTCTAGTTTTATAATAAAACATACTTTTCTTTCGTTAAACCGTTCTTTGCATACATACGATCACACAACAGAAGTACACGTAGATAATATTATTATTATCTTCATCATTCATTCGTTAGCTTTCATTCGTGTACCGTTCATCGTTAACATTCACGTTCGTTCATAGACTCTTTCTTTCGCTCGTACGTTTCTTTCTTTCTTTCATACATTCGTTACCTTCGTTCATACGTACATTACGTTCATCCTTACGTTTAATACATTAATTCGTACGTTCATTACTTTCATACATCCTCTATCTTTCACTTCTATCTAGGTCCGGTCACACTTTACCCTCTTCATGGCACACAGCCATGATTACTGAGGTCGAGTGGCAAAGACCCCGTTTCATCCGTTACCACTACGTTCCTTCTATTCATTATCATCATTCGTTCGTTCTTTAGCTTTCATTACGTTCATTATCTTTCGTTCGTTTCTTACGTTCTTTCTTTCACATTCATTTCTCTCATTCATCAACTCACGCAATACTCCCGACTCATGTCCGAAGACTGATACTGTGTCGGGGCCTACACACAAACCCCCGACTCATGTCCGAAGCTGACACAGTACCGGAGCACGCGATCCTCTACTCATTCTCTTAGATCCTGTCTCATGCAATATCCCCGACTCATGCTCGAAAGCTGATGCTGTGCCGGGGCCTGCTCACACACCCCCGACTCAGGTCCGCAGACTGACACAGCACCGGGATACGCGACAAAGATCCCGTCGAGTCAATCATCTAGATTGAACTCCATCCGAGTCTGTTGCAATAAAAAGTCGCTCACCTCATAACTATGTTTGGCTTTATGCCACACCCCCGAAGTTAAACATAACTCGGGTAACAACACCCCCACCAAAATGGGTAACATCACCCCCACCGAAATAGGTAACATCACCCCCACCGAAGTGGGTAACTACACCCCCACCAAACTGGGTAACATCACCCCCACTGAAGTGGGTAACATCACCCCCACCGAAATGGGTAACATCACCCCCACCGAAGTGGGTAACTACACCCCCACCGAAGTGGGTAACATCACCCCCACCGAAGTGGGTAACATCACCCCCACCGAAATGGGTAACATCACCCCCACCAAAGTGGGTAACTACACCCCCACCGAAGTGGGTAACTACTATACACCATGTACCGCACCGAAGGTCAGTCACAAGACTGGAACCCCTACGTGCACCCTTAAAGATTAGCTGAACATCACGCGGCTGAGCTTGAGGCATTTAGAGCCGTGCACTTTGGTACACTTCGCTTGCAAGTCTCTCACGTTTTCATTCGTTTATTAATGATTCATTCAATCATCGTATTCCTCTCCTATTATCTTTCACTTTACGTTATTAATACTTTTCATTCGTTCATAAACAATACACGTAAAGATACGGAAAGATAAACATACATCGAAGCAAGGAACATTGGCATTTACAAATCATCAGTATTCACCATCTATTATGGCAACATCATACTTAACATACATACCTCAAGCATATACATGCAACACTATCGTCATCGTGCCCAATGTAACTTCTAAGCCTCAACAGTCCTCTCACATGTACCAACAGGAGCTATCACATCATTACTTACCCTTACTCTTTTCCCGAAGGCCAGTAATCAAACTATGTCTCTCCTCATGCACAACAACTTTACTTGGGCGATTGGGCACCCTTCAGTCACCTGGCCTACATGTGACTGAACACTAAGCGAATGGCCTTCTATGCGACTGAACCCTCAGTCGTAGATTGAACAAGAGCGCGCGGCCACGTTCGGTCGGAGACGGGAGGCGTGGCGGCACGAGTAGACGCCCGAGCGTGCGCGCGTTGACGCGAGGCAGAACGTGGCGTTTTGATGGTGCATGCGTAAGGCAATAGGGCGGGGGTGGAAAAGGATAATAGAATAAAGCTACGGTTGCATTTTGGTTGCGATCATACCAGCACTAATACACCGGATCCCATCAGAACTTCGCAGTTAAGCGTGCTTGGTCGAGAGTAGTACTAGGATGGGTGACCCCCTGGGAAGTCGTTGTGTTGCAACCCTTTTTTTTAGTTTATTTATCAATCGTTTTTGCTAGCAAACGTTCACGAAGGCTTTATTTTAGGCCCGAAGAGCGCGCGGCTGCGTTCGGTCGGCGACGGGAGGCATGGCGGCACGAGTAGACGCCCGAGCGCGCGCGCGTTGACGCGAGGCGGAACGTGGCGTTTTGATGGAGCACGCGTAAGGCAATAGGGCGGGGGTGGAAAAGGATAAAAGAATAAAGGTACGGTTGTATTTCGGTTGCGATCATACCAGCACTAATGCACCGCATCCCATCAGAACTCCGTAGTTAAGCGTGCTTGGGCGAGAGTAGTACTAGGATGGGTGACCCCCTGGGAAGTCCTCGTGTTGCAACCCTTTTTTTAGTTTATTTATCAATCGTTTTTGCTAGCAAACGTTCACGAAGGCTTTATTTTAGGCCTCAAGAGCGCGCGGCCATGTTCGGTCGGAGACGGGAGGCGTGGCGGCACGAGTAGACGCCCGAGCGCCTCCCGTCTCCGACCGAACGTGGCCGCGCGCTCTTGGGGCCTAAAATAAAGCCTTCGTGAACGTTTGCTAGCAACCTAAATGCAACCGTAGCTTTATTCTATTATCCTTTTCCACCCCCTCCCTTTTGCCTTACGCGTGCTCCATCAAAACGCCACGTTCTGCCTCGCATCAACGCGCGCGCGCTCGGGCGTCTACTCGTGCCACCACGCCTCCTGTCTCGTGCGAATGGATCCCCAGTCGTACGACTAGACCTCAGTCGTGCGGTTGAGCCTCAGGCGTCCCTCAGTCGGCCGATTGACCCTTCAGTCGCCTAGCCCTAGCTGGGCAGCGACTGGAGTTCATCACGAATAGCAGCGCGACATTTGGCTTTCAAACCCTTCCAGACCTCGTTTGAGCTCAAATTAGTTTCTCTAATCCATAGGGAAACATACCTTGACCTCATACAAGCCTATCCTAGTCCGGAATCAAGCCCTAAACGTACCATACACATACACATACGTACATACACGGGTTAAACACCCAAAACTCGAAAAATAGGGTTTCAGATGTGTTCCAGCCCCAAAATCATTCAAAAACGTGTAAAAGAGGGGTCTTAGAACTCACCTTAGTAGCCTCCTCGGTTAGAGCTTCAATTTCACCCGCTACACGTTGATTTTGGCTCACGAACCCGCTTGAACCGAGCTTTCTTCTCCCCTTTTCCCATTTATCTTCTTTCTCTCTGTTTTCGCGAGTGTGGGGAGAGGGTAAGGGCTGCCCTCTCCCTTAAATACTACAGTCCAGTCGCCTGAGTTTTCCCATGCGACTGAACCTTCAGTCGTGTGAGCTCCATGCGATTGGACACTCCAATCATACGATTGAGCTCCAGTCATGCGGTTGAGCTTCAATCGCATGACTCCCATGCGATTGGACGCTCCAGTCGCATGACACTCCAAATCGAAATTTCTGGGCGTTACAAGTCCACCCCCTTTAAACAGGTTTCGTCCCCGAAACCTGTTGTTCCATAAACCTTCACGAGCAATACTGTTTTATCTCTTTCCCAGTCTATCACTTGGAATCCTATCGCTCCACATCGTTTATCAACATTCATCTTCCGGTCGATCCTGGGCTATCGCCATCGGCAACCCATACATACTGATCAATATTCGTTTGACCAGCACCTGCGACTTCATACATGTCATGTAGAATACGGTCACTACAATTAAAAGGAACATCACAATATTCGAGCAAAGGCTTAGCATCATAATCATTGAGCTTCAAAGCATCACTGAGAACCTTCAGCTTTAATGCTTGAAGAACAAGGCCTTCAACTTGTGTAAAGTTGTTGCTTACCCCAGGCCCTTGTTTGATGTTCTTTATGTATGAATAATGGCCCTCTTGCAAACCAAACGACTGATGAAAAAGGCTTTCATTATCCGTGCTATGTGTTGTTCCAAATATAACTGCACCGAGATTGGTTTTTCTCAGGTTCCTTGTAGGTACACTATGATAGATAAACAAATCGGCTTCTTTGGTAGCCCAAACCAAATTTATCCTTTCTCTTTTGCTTCCGATCTCCCATTCTTCTTGTTTGCTATGCGTACTTTGCTGTCGATGAACAATTCACAGGCTGATACTGTTCCTTAGACAACGGGTGACACATCCTTCTCAATTGCATCACACAATCCTCTAGGGCATCAAGTGACCTAGTGAATCTACTAATAGTAATCTCTACATCGAAGGACTCATCGATGTTTCTTCTCCTAACATGCAACTCACAATAGAAGGCAGTAGGAACGAACTACTACTAGCATCACATTCAAATCATAAGTGCACAAACTCAAATTACCGGAAACATACCTGTCGTCCAGTCGGAGTCCGCTCCAGCCTCCTCCCGCTTCATCGTGTTGGCGCGGCGTTTGCCCTCTGTCCTTCTCCTCCAGTCCTCTTCACTCCCGAACCTTCCGCCCTCGGCTTCTTGCAATCCCTGCTCATGTGACCTTCTTCCCCGCAAGAATAACACCTCCCTATACCACGGTTCTTCGCCACATGTCCGGTCCTTCCACAACAGAAACAGACATTGGTCCCCAATCTACATTCCCCGGGGTGATTTTGTCCACACTTGTCACACCTTTCTGACCCCGCACAAGGTGAGACCACACGACGGTCATCCCCCCGTGCGTGCTTATTATTTTCCGGGACACCACCCCGTCCAGTTCTCTTCCCCTTCCTGTTCCGACCTACATCATCTTTCCCACCGTCTACGGCCACCACCACCATCGTTCTTTCATCATACAACCTCCCCGCCAAATCAACCACCGACCTAAACGTGCTTGGTCGGGCAGCGATCATATGCCACGGATGTCCGTCGGCAAGCCCTGAATATACATCTTGATCTTCCGCGAAAGAGGTGTCACCTGATCCGGCACCAGTCGTGCCATCTCGTTGAATTTGGTGGGGTACTGCTGATGCGTCATCGTCCCCGCTTCCAACTGCAGGAACTCCCTTTCAACTTTATCCATTTCACGGTGGGGACAGAACTCCTCAATCACCAACCTTTTCAACTCTGACCATCTCATCCTTCCAATAGCCCGACTACCCTCAGCTTGGACTATATTGTCCCACCAGCACAAAGCTGAGTCCACGAAAGAGTGGGCGGAAAACTTCACTTTCTGATCCTCCCGGCACTCACTGATATTCAGCACGGCTTCCATTTCCCTCACCCATCGGTGAGCAGAAGCAGCAGTGCTATTACCATCAAACGTTGGGAGCCTGCATCGTTGAAATGCCCCGTAGTTACAGCCTTGTGCCGCCTCCGTCGTAGGTTCTTCCTCCTCTTCTTCCTCTTCGTCATAGAAGAAAACCGTTTCAGTTTCAGTCCGTCTCCTTCCGCCCGAAGGTCTACCCCATTCCTGTCTCTCCTCATCCCTAACAGCCTTTATCACTTCAGTCATTACAGACGGTAAGATCGTCTGCATGACCTGGTGTACTTCTTCCACAACCGCCTCTCTCATCGAGGCTCTCAAATTGGCGCTTTCGTCTGCTCCCTCCTGATGAGGAGTCTCGTGTTCTTCATGAACCACCTTTTCCACTCTAGATCGTGCTCTCGTGACTCGTGGTTCAACACCATGCGGTTAAACATCTATACGACCGGACCTCAGTCGCTTGACTCCTCAGTCGCTTGACTCCTGTGCGACTGGATCCCTATGCGACTGGACCCCTATGCGACTGGACCTCAGTCGCTTGACTCTCATGCGACTGGATCCCCAGTCGTACGACTAGACCTCACTCGTGCGGTTGAGCCTCAGTCGTCCCTCAGTCAGCCTATTGACCCTTCAGTCGCCTAGCCCTAGCTGGACAGCGACTGGAGTTCATCACGAACAACGGCGAGACATTCGGCTTTCAAACCCTTCCAGACCTCGTTTGTGCTCAAATTAGCTTCTCTAATCCATAGGGAAACATACCTCGACCTCATACAAGCCTATCCTAGTCCGAAATCAAGCCCTAAACGTACCATACACATACACATACGTACATACACGGGTTAAACACCCAAAACTCGAAAAATAGGGTTTCAGATGTGTTCCAGCCCGAAAATCATTCAAAAACGTGTAAAAGAGGGGTCTTAGAACTCACCTTAGTAGCCTCCTCGGTTAGAGCTTCAATTTGACCCGCTACACGTTGATTTTGGCTCACGAACCCGCTTGAACCGAGCTTTCTTCTCCCCTTTTCCCGTTTCTCTTCTTTCTCTCTGGTTTCGCGAGTGTGGGGAGAGGGTAAGGGCTGCCCTCTCCCTTAAATACTACAGTCCAGTCGCCCGAGTTTTCCCATGTGACTGAACCTTCAGTCGTGTGAGCTCCATACGATTGGACACTCCAATCGTACGATTGAGCTCCAGTCGTGCGGTTGAGCTTCAATCACATGACTCCTATGCGATTGGACGCTCCAGTCGCATGACACTCCAAATCAAAATTTCCGGGCGTTACATTTAATGTGTGCTATTATCCGTGAAATGCATGAAAAATATGAGATCGTTTTAATAGCATAATATGGAAGACTTGAAAAATAACCTGAAAAAGTAATCAAGAAATTTAATAGTAATAAAATCTAATCATAAGACTTTAACCTAATAATGTTTTATTTTAATAATTAGAGAACCAAGAATTGATTTAATCATGAGATCACATTCTGAAGATATACTAAAGCCCAAAGATATAATTAAACATCGATAAGTTAGTGAGTTCGCAATGATGTAGAGTCTAGTCAAAATTTAAAGTTTTTGATAGCCAAGACAGTTCAAAAATGATTGTTCGTATATTTGTCCAATTTGAACCCATACCTTATCCTTTTCAACAAGTGATCTGCAACTGATTTTATCATGTTTTAGATTCAATTAGAGAAGCTCAGGTGATTTGGTTCCCATAGACATTTGGCAAAGAACTTATCCCATCATCAGGGCTTATTGAGTAATATGATTAACTCTGCTTGATTTTCTTTAATGTTTTTAACAATGATCTTAATTTTAGAATCACTGTGTCTTCATTTGGGGAACAGATGATGAGAGCTCCGGGTCTATACTTACATATAACAGAGGAGATGCTCATCAAAGCGTGCTAGTGAAACTTCAGGTCTATACTCATGTATAAAATAGAAGTTCCACCACTCAAGGTTAATGTTCACACATAGCAGATATGATAAGCATAAGAAATTATTAATTAATATACATTTTGTTAGAGTCACAAGTGACTAAAAAACAGAGGCTTTTCTGAAAAGCATAACTAGAAGCAGTTTGTTTTTGCTAACTAGGTGCTCAATTCAGGGCTCAAGTAAGGGTGATTTTGGATTTTAGGGGGATTAGAACATAGATTTGAAACTCTCAACCAATTCTAAAGCTTTTGGATTGTAGGCTGAGATGTCATGAGGATTATACTTATCACCTAGTTCTAAAGCTTTAGTTGGGCTACAGAATCATTGTTTACTTTGTTTTCAGCAAAGCCTACCAAGCATATCATATAATAAAACTGTCTTTTTTGGATTTTAGAATTTTAAGTGATACAGATATCTACATCAGTTACTATCATGTCTTACAAAGTACAAGTCATGTAAATAAGCATACCAAGAAGACATATATCATTTCTCAGTCATCCTAAATCAAGTTCTTAGTTCTCGTGAAATCTTTATTCTCCCCCAAAATTTCTTTTTAACTTCCATGAAACAGAAAAAGAAATTTCTCTCTCTCTTTATTTATTTATTTACTTATTTATTTATTTATAAGTATATAATAAACAGAAATGAAAATATAATTTTACTAAAGAAAGTCTTCCAAATTATACTAGCAAAACACGAGAAATGAAATACTAAGAAAAATGAAGTGATTGTGAATGGTAGGTAAGAATCCAAAATGTGGACGAGATACCATAACCATAACCTGTTTGTTCCGCCTCAAATTAGAATTAAGAACAAACTCAGTCAGTAAACCGGATTACTGATAGGACTCCTGAATCGTTCTTGCACTCATAAACTGATTAATTAGAGAGGGAGACCCAGGCCATCATGGTCTTGGGAGTTCCTTTTTCATTAGTGTATCTAACCTGTTTAAGCATACACTCTTTTGAAAAATCATTTATATCTTTATCCTTTTCCTTTTGTTTTACTTTCTAAATTTGTTTTTGTTTAATTATTTTTGATTTGAAAGAGTTGAATTCTTTAAGACCGAAGGCAGAGATTTTATTTTTGAAACATTAGTGTTTTTCATCTTTGAATCATGTGAAACCGGCTTCACGTGAGAATGTTTGGATAGATTGTTCTTTATCCAACCATTTAAAGATATGTGCTTTTTACCTTTTGAACCTGAGAAGCAACCTATGTTATCTTTACCTCCCGGAACTTGCCTTTGATCCTAAGGGCACTTCTTTAGTATAATGACCTTCTTTTCCACATCTAAAGCAAGCCTTGAAAGGATTTTGGTTCTTTGTAGTCCCGTGGATAATAGGAGAGGGTGGAGCCTGCTTTGAGGTTGTTGTAGCTTGTTGATAACCTTAAAGTTTCTTCTTTTGGATATCAGGAAATTGAACCTTTTAAGGCTTTGTCAATGTGGATTTTGAACTGGGCAGTAATTTGATGTGTGATGTTTAGGGAGCTAAGACTTGAACCTTCTTCTTAGAGCCTTTTTGTATGATTGGTGACTTGTTAAACCTGGAAGTGGATTTGTGAAGATCATGATGGATAGCAGATGAAGATGGTGAGTGCTTCTGCTGAGCTTTCGAGGAATTGCTGGTTTGTTTAACAACTGGAGATGAGATCCGTATCTGTCTTGATTTGACTTTTAGAAGCATTTGACTCTTGTAAACTTCAGGTGACTTGATGATCTCTGATTCGTCATCAGAGTTTGTCCAATCTTGTATACACAAGTCAGCTTTCAATGAATCTTGGTTGATAACTCTTATTGTGTCGGTTTGTATTGTTGAGTTCTGATTGCTTGACGATTCCACAGTTGTTCCTTCTTTGACAAACTTGACAGGAACAAAAGAAGGGATGTTACCTGTCTTGAATTTGTTAAAGAAGTTACGAGAAACAACTGATACTGGTTTTGAAGCATCAGAGGAATTATCATTTTACAAATCAGATCCTTGCTTGACGAGCCCCAAACCTGCAGAAAACTCATATTCATCTCGAACCTCTTTCTGATTAACACAACTTAAACCTTCATGTAAATTGTTAGTATCTGCTGCTTCAATCAAATCATTAGATGGATGAGGTTGAGGCATAGGAGAGTAACAATGAGTGCTTGGAGGAGGATAAACATATGAAGTGTCACCACATCCCACACCCGTTTTGATTCTTGCTCCCATTTGCTTATAGAATAGTTCTTTCTATTTCATCCCTGATATCGTCCATTTATCAAGTTTAGTTTTAAGCTTGCTAGTCTCAAATTCTGCTAATGTGACTCGTTCGCTCAAAACATTAATCTCGACATTTTTTCTAAAAGATTTCTTTTTAAAAGAACATTTTCTTTTGAAGTTTCTCTTAGTTTGATAAAATATTTGGACTCATTGATTTTAAGTTCTTTGTTTATTCGATTTAACTCCTTTTCATTTTCTATCAATAACCTCTTAGCTTTAGAAACACCGAATAGATGAATTTTGCAGGGAGGAGAACACATGTCTTGAACTATCTCATAGGGGAGTCCCATAACTATCTTTTCCGCAGCAAGTGCTTTTTAACATTGACAAACGGGAGTGTTCCTTTTGTACACTTCCTCCTCAGCAGCTCTTTTCTTAGCTTCCTCAGCTTCATGTCCCTCCGACTTTCCTTCATTCTGAACCTCCAGCTTCACTTCATCTGTTTCACTATCCTGTTGCTTCTGAACTTTATACCAGCTTGCATAGACACCAACATCACCAACACTCTCATCTTTAGTATCACACTTGAATTTTGGAAAGGATCAAAATCCTCAACAGAATCCTCATCCATGCATTAATTGCACTATCTTCTTTTCATATCTAGTTCAAATGAGTTCAGCTTGTTGATAACATCCAAGAGTTTGTAGTCAGTAAAATTTCTTTCCTGCTTTAACATTCTAACTTGTGGACTCCACTCTGGAGGAAGAGAGCCTAGAAGTTTTGTGACTTGAACATGGTTCCCTAGCTAGTCATCATATTTCTTAAGATTGCTTGTCACCATCAAAAATCGATCAACAAAATTAGATATCTTTTCATCTTTCATGGTAGCAAAAGAATCAAACTAACTTTGAGTCAACATTAGATTATCAAATTTGAAAGAATTAAAGGCTTTTGAAAAAGCCATTTTTCCCAATAAATTGTTTATCCCCCGGAAAAAATGTCAACTGGGGTCAAACATAAACAATTTCTTTGGGTTTGTCACACAAACACCATGAACTTTCGTTCAACGTATGTACTTTTGCGAGGACAAAGAAAACAGATCCAAAAACCAAGAATTGCTTAGTTTCGCTGAACCAACCTTAGTTTCATCGGGCGAAACTATATAGTTTCGCTGATTGAAGCTGTAATTTTACTTGACTAGCTGTAAATTCGCCAACGTATCTAGACGGTCTTTTTCAGCATGAAATCAGCTCAAACTCATCCAAACCTCAATGGATTTGATATCTAATGATTCCAATAACTTCCCACACTAAAATCGAGCAATCCTCAATCAGTTTCCATATCCAAAACACGCAGATCAGATCGAAAATGATTAGAACAGTGACTTGAACTTGAAACCAAACAAAACTCGAATAATCAAGAGCACAACGGCTCTGATACCATATTGTTGGTCCTTGTGATCGAGATAACAGTGCAATTGATTAATAAATACAAACAAATCTCACTGAGAACACAAATATGAATGACATTTATGAACAATATAGATCAAACACTATAAAATATGGACAAACAATGATGAACACCTCATGAGCACTCAATAAGCTGTTGTTTGGTCTAAATTGATTGCCATAGAAATTACAAAAGTGAACGTCCCTCAATCAATGGCCCATTCAACCTATCCAACCCTAATTACCACTTAACTATTTATAGTGAATATAGTATTCACTAATAACACATTATGCCCCTAGACTTAAACTAATTAGGGAAAATATAAACAAAACATAAAAATGACTAAAACAAGATTAAATATATTTTGTTGATACAAAATATATTTATTAATAATAAAACTCCTAGTCAAATATATCTTCAACGTCTCGTCTCGGTTATTCATCTCGAACACGACTGTTTGACCTTTATGATGACTTTGACTATGACATTCACTTTTGTTGACTTTGACTGTGTTGATAATATAGACTCTCCTTTTCAAACCCAATAATAAGGAAGTCCTCACTGTTTACCTCAGAGGCTAGATCAAGAATAACCT
>JABSNV010001259.1:0-100000 GCA_024085815.1 Flaveria linearis | reverse complement strand
AATCTCAAATCAAGAAATTCAAAAATATCATCATGCCATGGCTCCAAATAAATAACAAATGCACCTGGAATAATTAAAATGAATTACAACAAAGAAATAATTAAAAAGAAGTGTAAAATTAAAAGAAACACATACACTTTTCCTTGCTGCCTCCTTGGCTAACATAACAAACAATATCACTAATGTAACACCTCAATTTCATTATAATATAATAAGGAGGGTGCTACGAGTTGGGTTATAATAATAATTCAGAGACTACAAACGCAGCGGAAATTTTTATATATTAAAAACTTTTTTCATCATTAACAATCATTACAACGCTTCAACTGACATCTCAAAACTTTGTCAAACTTCATATACATCTTTCCCAAAAACCCAACATTTAGCCAGTATCATACACCATAACGGAATTTAACTCGGTGGGGCGCCTCCACGAACACTTCTATTAATACCTGGCATGCATAAGAAAACAAACACAAAATCAGATAAACTGGTGAGTTCTAACGTACACCACATTTCAATAATAACAACTCATTAACTGTTACAACACCGAATGATTCATAAACATTCATCAGTCCATTTATTCGTCTCAGTATTGATATACATATCGAATACCCACAAGGTATTTATGGACATCTTTTTATCGATTTTAAGTTGGTGGGTCAAACCTCCACATCGCGCGTTGACGGGTCAAACCTCCGTCTATGGTTTGGTGGGTCAAACCTTCACCTCGTGCGTTGACGGGTCAAACCTCCGTCTATAGTTGGCGTTGACGGGTCAAACCTCCGTCTATAGTTGGTGGGTCAAACCTCCACCTCGCCATTCACCACAATTTACCACTTTCAACTCTTATTCACATTTTCTATTTATTATATGCATGCCAGTGCCCGATTTTGTCAAACAACATTTATCAAACGGTATTAACACATAAAAAGGGCAATTAGAACTCACTTTAATGTTTTCAACAAGTGGTTATCAATCCAAATACACTAGGGCAGCTAAAACTTCTACTTCTCAAAGCAAATCTAAAACAACAACCCTAACTTAGTCAAATCACCACTAGCTGATCACTTCCCACGACTAAGGTTATACGACTGGACTCATTCATACGACTGAACATGCGACTGAGCTTAGTCGTACGAATGGACCATACGACAGAGGTACGAATGAGCTATAACAGGGTTTGTGCGAATGACCTCCATTCGTGCGATTGGTTCATGCGACTGAACTTTAGTCGCACGATTGAACAATACGATTGACTCAGTCGCACGAATGGGTCATGTGACTGGGCTCATTCGCCTGAAACGGATCAGCAGCTGTGTTCTTGACATATTTGATCCAAAAACTCAAGTTTTAACCATTTGGATTATACCATATTCACAACAGAACATATACACTTCATTTACAACCGTTTCGGGTCCTTATTTCATCAAACTTCCCAAAAACTAGGATCCGAACCTTCACTTTTCAGTTTAACAGAGAGATTGAACAAAAGCCTAGATTTAAAACATGTTTTTGGATCAATTTCAACCACATACACAGCTTAACATATTCAAGAATCGATCCGTACCAAGCGAAACTTACCGAAATGGAGTTAGCTGAGTCGATTTGGCAAGAACAGGGTGTTTGGGTTCGAAAGGAACAAGGGGATGAGATCACTGCAGATAAAATCTGCTTTTGAACACCCTTAACCGCCCTACTTATCCTACATGCCTATTTTAGCCGTCATACTCAGTCGCACGACTGGACTCGTTCGCACGATTCAATTGTACGACTGAGCCCATTCGCCCCTCATTCGTGCGGCTAAGCCCCATTCGCACGTATGGCGTGCGACTGAACACTAATCCTAACTAAATAAATTAATATTGAACTTTTGGATGTTACAAGTCTACCCACCTTATTTAGGGTTTCGTCCTCGAAACCTGGCTAAAACAACTGAGGGTAGTTTCATCTCATCTCCTTTTCTGGCTCTCAGGTTGATTCAGATCCTTGGCGATGTGCCCACTGCACCCGGACTAACTAATGCTCTTATTTCTAAGTTTCTTCTCCTTACGATCTATAATGGCCACGGGTTGTTCAGTGTAATTGAGTTTCTCATCAACCTCAATATCATCTAACGGTACATATTGAGTTTCATTAGCTAGGCACTTTCGTAACTGGGAGACGTGGAAGGTTGGATGAATAGCACTTAATTCTTCTGGCAAGTCCAATTTATATGCTATGACTGGCTTTGAGAATGATATTCTCAGTTGATGTGAATCAACAAGGATCGAATATGATGATTGAGTCAATGATTGAGTGGCGGAATCAAGCAATCAATGAACATAGAACACTTAATATACTCATAAATGCATACTTATATTAATTAGATGAACTGTTACAAAGTAAATGCTAGGGTTTTTAGCATTCTACAGTAACAAGACAGCTAATCTGTATATTCTGATTGTCTATTCTTCGTGAAACACAAGTGTTTCTGAAGACTCAAAAGATGCAAAAAGTCTCCTCACATACGAGGTTTCTAATCTATTTATAGGCTGACTAACAGCTTGTACAAAAAGACTAAACTACCCTTTAGACTAAGTCTTCATCAGCATTTGTCTGTTGTTCATCCGCATTGACTAATGCGGATGAGTACTTCATCAGCAGCATTGGTGTTTGGTCATCAGCATTGGTTAATGCGGATGAACAAACACGACCGCATTTGTTGCTGATCACCCGCATAGGTTAATGCGGATGAACAAATGGCTTGTCCGCATCTTATCAACTGTCCGCATTAGTTCATGCGGAAGAACAAATGCTTTGTCCGCATTTGTTCTTGGTCTTCCGCATTGACAAATGCGGATAGTCGACACTTGTTCTTTTCTTCTTATGCAGACTTCTGTATCCGCATTTCTTCTTGGACTTGGGGAGATTTCCAGCAGAACAACCATCCACCACTTGAATTGGCATGTATGATCCTTTCAGGGTCCAACAATACTCCCCCTAAGGATTATACAACCTAAGTGCTTCAAGGTTTGAGGGTGGATCAGGTTGTGAAGATTCTGCTAGGTCTTGTGCAGTAGGAGGAGATGATGCTGAAGTTGGGTCTGTGTATGATGGGTCCAGAATAGCCTTGATCATGTTGGAGAACTGCTTAGCATCATTCAGCTTCTCTCTGTTCAGAACATGAATCTTCATTTGGCTCATGGTGTGTATAGCTTCAATAGGAAGTTTCTTCAGTGACACAGGTTCCCAAAATGACACAGTTGATAGCCCATCCCTGTGAATCAGTAGAGAGCCATCAGCATCCACCTCTAACTTCACAATGTTGCCAAATTACAAAGGAGTCTTCTTCTTCCTCCTATGTTCCTTCTTCTTAATGATCCTATCATAGGCCATCTTCTGGAGCTTGATGCACTTGAGAAAGAAGTACATGTCAGCTTCACCAAGCTTGTTTCTAATCTCCCTGAAGTGCCTGGTATATATGTAGTGGATACAAGATTCATCAAGCAATCTCACTTCATATCCACTAAACAATCGAATCTCAGCTCCTTCTTTTCCTCCCCACCTCCTTTCAATCACCAACTCATAAGTCTTTTCGTCATAGTAAACATTTGAGATTGGCACAGAGGTGTGAGTACCAGCAACCATCTTTCTTTTCAAGGATTCAGTGGGCTTTACCCTAAGTTCAGGGAATACCACTTCTTCAGCTGGCTTTCTTTTCTTTTTGTCTAGGGGATTGACAAAAGATCTATCCTTTCTCATGCAGATAGATTTCAAAGACTTGAAATTGTCAGTTCTCTTGAACATCCTTAGAATGTCCTCAAACTCATATCCCCTGAACATAGCCCCATGATTTATTAATCTTAAGTTGGCTAGTTCCTTGAGATCATGGATCATTAGAGAGTTCACCAGAGCAGAGTACTCTGTGAAGAATTGGACCAATCCAGATAGTCTCTTCACCATGAACATGTTCCAGTCACTGTCATACTTCCAGGCTATAATCTTCTGATCTGTCTTTCCTCCTGGAGTAGACACACCCTTTATCATTTCAGCAGTTGTGAGGCCTTCATGTAGTTCAAGTTGTGAAGGCTCAGTAAACCACTCAGAATATCTGTGTAGAATGGGTGCCAGGGAGTCATGATCTCCCTGAGTGAGGCTCATTTGTTGAGCTGAAACTCTTGATCGTGGTTGGGTGCTTGTAATCTCTTCCTCCGTTTTCTTCAACCTGTCTTTCTTTTCAAGGATCATCCTAAGGACAGCAGCCTTAGGGAATTAGTTTCATGTTTCCCAGTTTTCTTTTAGTAAATCCTTGAGCTGACAGATAATCTCTCATCTCCTTATCTGTCATACTGTAAGGATCGGGGAACATAGGTTGAGGAGGAGTAGTAGATGTTGCTTTAGAAGTCTTTGACTTTATGAAGTAATGTCTTTGACTTTATGAAGTTTGTCAGTTGCAAGATGTGTCAGTTGCAAGATGTGTTAGTTGCTAGATCTTATGAATTTTGACTGGTTCTGGGTCATCAGTTCTTGCTTGGATTGACTTGTTCATCTGTGGTGAATCAAGTTTCCTATTGTTGACTTATCTTGGATTTTTGTGCATCAAGATGTCTGCAAGAACTGAGATACTATGGTATAACTTCTGCAACAACACAGACAGATTTTCTGATTTTTGTTTTTGCAACTTGTTTTTGGTTTTTCTAATTTTTAAGAAAGGAAACACCTGTACAAAATTGATCAAATTTTAAATTACTCCCCCTAAAGTTAATATCCATAATGGATAGAAACTTTGAAGGATTTGAAAATTTTGAAAGGAAATCTTTTTGTGATTTTGTTTTCTTTATTGTACAAGAAGTAAAGTTATACATTTCTTTGGGATCATATCAATCTTATCTTTCACAAATGCAAGCAATTGTTAGTAAAACAGACAATGTCATGAACATATTGATTGTAGGTATGTTTGTCCTCTTAAACTCATACTTGGTTAATATTCTGATGCAAATGATCTTATTATGTTTTTGAGTTGATTGGGTATTCAACATGTACCTCACACTCAAAAGCATGGCAAGGTTAACCATCTGCATGCAATGCATGGTAGAACTTTCAACATCTTACATGACCAGGATACTTAAATTTAGAAATCTCATATTACTTGATCCTCATTGGGATTCTTTTAATTTTGATCCAATTATCACTTTTGATCCACATTGGAATTCTTTTCACTTCACTTTAGAAGGTGATCTCTTAGGATTCTTTTGATTCATTCATTTTGAATGATCTTTATTCTGTTTATTTCATCCAAGATGGATGTGTTCCTCATTGGGAATCTTGATGGATCTTGACATCAGCACTATGTGCTTGTTTCTTCAGGTCTTTGCTTAGCAAAACAAAGGAGGAACTGATGTGAGTAAAAGAGATTAATAAGTCATCATTACCTGGGGTGTTTTGGTTACTACACACACACACATTTGGACAAGTCATAACTTACACATACTATGAGATGACAGCATCACAGTTGAATATAATCTTTAATTTATCACTGCATGTAATGTCTTGTCCAAGTTGAGCCTACCAACATATCAAATAAGTCATGTCAGTCTTTAAGTTTTATAAATCAGCACAGTGAATGATATAACGACTGTAATTATATCATTTCCCCTAGATAAACTATATACTTCTTCTTTTGATTTCTTTTGGTATTTTTGAAATATTTGAATGTTTTTGTTTGTTTTTATTTTACTCAAGATTAATCATACCAATTGATTGAACTAAGAATTCAAATCTGGTTGGATCAAATGCCTTAGTGAATAAATCAGCTAATTGATTGTCAGTGTGAACTTGTATCAATTTGATTAATCCTTTTCAGCACAATCTCTCAAAAAGTGATATCTGATTTCAATATGTTTTATTTTTGAGTGTTGAACTGGATTATTAGTAATAAAAACTGCTGCTGTGTTGTCAATGTAAATTGGAGTGTGCAGAAAGTTAAAACCATAATCAAGCATCTGGTTTTGAATCCAGAGAACTTGAGAACAGCATGTTGATGCTGCTATATACTCAGCTTCTGCTGTTGACACAGAAACATTGGTTTGTTTCTTGCACTGCCAAGATACTAGTCTAGGACCAAGAAATTGACAACCACCAGATGTGGATTTCCTGTTAAAGTTACATCCCCCATAATCACTGTTAGTGTATGTATAGAGATTGAAGTCTCCTTCCTTTGGATACCATAGTCCAAGAGCAGGTTTGCCCTTAAGATATCTGAATATCCTCTTGACTGCATTGACATGAGATTCCTTGGGATCTGCTTGATATCTAGCACACACACAAACACCAAACATAATGTCAGGCCTACTGGCTGTTAGATACATAAGTGAACCTATCATAGATCGAGAGTGAGTTTGATCCACTGATTTGCCTTCAGGATCAGGTCCAATTTTCACTTTAGTATCCACAGGAGTTCTGATGGACTGACAGTCAGCAAACTTGAATTTCTTCAGCATTGTTTCCACATATTTTGATTGATTGATGAAGATTCTGTCTGCTGTCTGTTGGACTTGTACTCCAAGAAAGAAAGTGAGTTCCCCCATAGCACTCATTTGAAATTTAGAATGCATGAGATTCTTAAAGTCTTTACATAGAGTCTTGTTTGTTGAGCCAAAAATGATATCATCCACATATATCTGTACAGGCAACATGTCCTTTCCTTTTCTTTTTCTGAAGAGAGTCTGATCGATCTTTCCTCTCTCATATCCATTATCCAGAAGAAATGATGAAAGAGTCTCATACCACTTTCTTGGTGCTTGATGAAGACCATACAAGGCTTTGTCTAGCTTGTAAACCCTGTGAGGAAAATCTGGGTCTTCAAATCCAGGTGGTTGACTCACGTAGACCTCTTCAGCAATCTTTCCATACAGAAAAGCACATTTCACATCCATTTGATAAACAGTGAAGTTCATGGATGCTGAATATGCAAGAAAGATTCTTATGGCTTCTAGTCTCGCTACAGGGGTAAATACTTCATCATAATCGATTCCTTCTTCTTGTGTGTATCCCTGACCTACTAGTCTTGCTTTGTTTCTAATGACGATTCCCCTATCATCAGTCTTGTTCCTGTATAGCCATCTGGTGCCGATAGGGTATTGTCCTTCGGGAAGATCTACCAGCTGCCATACTGTAGGCCCCGATCCCGGGCACCTCACAGTTGGTCGTCATCACCCATACAACATACATTTAATATAACTTAATAAAAACCATGCAGCGGAAACTTTGAATTTACTATAAATGCTTTTGCAAAGTAATACAACACCCATTACAAAATATCGTTTGTTTGCATTACAATACAAAAACATTAACAAAAGAATGCCATCCCAAAATAGCTGAGTAGCCGCCTCGTGCCATCCTCAGCAACACTACCTGCCAACTGGAAAACACATAAAAGTCAGCGTTGCTAAGTGAGTTCTAGTTTTATAATAAAACATACTTTTACTTATTTAAAAGTATCCTTTCATGCATGCGTTCATACATCATACGTACACAGAGATAATATTCGTTATTATCTTCATCATTCGTTATACATTGTTATCTTTAACTTCTCGTATGGATTCTGCCAGGCTTTACCCACTTCATAGCACTTGGCTATGATTACTGTGGTCGAATGACAAGAATCCCGTTCATACTTACTTGCACATTGAAAGGTGAATTGTACCAATACCATATGCTACACCCCGATCGTTATTAGCTACCGGGCCGAAGTCAACATATGAACAACAAAACGTATGCCACGGTACTAGAGGTAAGCGGTAGAGGTACCATGACCATGGTCAATCACAGAGAAGGACCAATCGCGTTATTCAATGCTTGCAAGACATAATTCGTTCGTTCATTAATGCATGTACTCATCATCATTCTTCTTTTTGTTCATTCGTTAATACATGCATTCATCATCATGTTCCTCTTTCATTATCTTTCACTTTACGTTCCATTCTTCTTTATCATTAATCTTTCACTTTATTAATGATAATAATTCTTGATCATGATCATTCCACATAGAAACATTCAGTATTATTATTAATAAGCATATTATAATAATAATACAAATAATATTATAAATAATATTATTCTTACTCTTAATAATATCCCTAATCATAATATTAATTATAATATTAAGAAAAGGATATTATTACATTCAAACATCATCATTCACATTCAATAACGTCCTAGTCAACATTCAGGTGAAACCCTACTGCACAAACTCCAAGGGAAATATGTTAAAAAGTCTAAGTATTTTGGGCGTATGAGCCCTGTTCTAGGCGTTTCACCACTGTCGGACTCATCAGCTACACTTAGAAAAATTTCAGGCTCTGGCGTATGAGCACTGCTGGGCGTATGACCCCTGTTGGTCGTTTTAGCCCTGTTGGTCGTACCATCCCATACTTAGAAATATTTTCTGGTCATACGACCAGAATTTAGACTTTTCACCTTTTTACTTAGTTTTCAGACTCATGGGTACTGTGGGACTCATGAGTCCTGTTGGGACTTATAAGTCCCCATACTTAGCAAATTTTCAGACTTATGAGTCTGGTCGTTTTAGAACTATTGGACACATTACCTGCTTAGACTCATGACCATACTTAGAATATTTCTAAGGCATGTCCCTGGGCATATAAGCACTATTAGACTCATTAGTTTGTACTTAGTTATTCTAAGTCCAAATTTCAGGCACATTACTACTATTTGGCTTGTTAGACGTATTAGTAACCCATTCATGAGTCTAACTCATATTCCAAAACCCAAACATCAGGATGCCTAGTTCTAATCGTGTACACATGGTTTCCAGGCATAAACTTAACATAAACATAACATACATACATTCACATCATACGGGTATTATACCCAAATTTATAAAAACATAGATACATGCATTTTCCAGCCCCAAATGTTTAAAACAGGTAAAAAGGGGGTCTAGAAACTCACCTTAGTTGTCTTCGGGTTTTGGATACCCTTTCTTAACTTCCCAGTCGTTTCTACACCTAAAACACACACACACCGTGCAACCCGAACACAAACACACACACATAAGAACATGCATTCTCGGTTTCTTAGCCAAACACAACTTAAAAACACCAATTCTTACCTTGAATCCGATTTCTTCTTCTTTCTCTCTCTAAGAATCGAAGTCCCTGCTGTTTCTCTCTCTAAAAACCGAATGCAAAGAAGTGTGCAGGGGTTATGGGCGGCCATACCTTCTTTTACACCAACTTTTCAATGATTTTGTCCTTTTGGCACTTTTTACCCTTTAACTTTAAGTTGACTTTTGTTTTCTTCCTTTTTCTTTCTATTTTATTCTTTTATTTCTTTAAAACAAATTACGGGTGTTACACATACTTCTTGTTTCTTGAATTGCAGCAACTCTTCCTGCATTGCTTCAACCCAACTATTGTCTTGAAGAGCCTCTTTGATGTTCTTGGGTACTGTTTGACACAGAAAGCATGAGAACAAGCAGATGTTAGCTATGCTTGACTTGCTTCTAGTCACCCGTTCAGTTAGTTCACCAATGATGTTGTCAACAGGATGATCTTATGTATTCTTGTGGTTGGAATTGAGTCACCATCAATGATTACATCAAGATTGGAGACATTCAGTTCATCATGGTGTGATGCAACATCTTCTTGTACTGTAGGGAGCTATGGAAGTAATCAAAATTTGTTTCAGTTCCTGCTTCCATGTCAGCATGGATTTGATTACTCCCATCATTTGAAGTTCTTTCATTATCAACAGGAGGGATGACATGAGTTTGAGTTCTAGCTTCTTCTTGGTTTCTAGCTTCAATGGATGGCATCTCTAATGGAGAGGGTATTATACTTGGACCATCCCCAATTGAAGCACTTTGCTGTTGAACAACATGTCTGACAGGATCAGCTTGTAGTGGAAACTCTTCATCCATTTGCTCAGTAGAAGTTGGAGGAATCATTGGAAAGTCACTCTTTCGTTCTACTAATGATGAAGGTGCAGCTGAATGTAGGTTTTCTGCATCAGACATATGAAATTGGTCAAAAGATTTGGTAAATAAGTCAATATCAAACAACCAATCAGGACCATTAGTTGATTTGGGAAAAGAATATTCTTTGAATTGAACATTTGTTGATTCATCAATAATGTTTAATCTGGGATTAAACACTCTATAAGCCTTTGAAACAGAAGAATAACCTACAAAGAATCCTTCATCAGATTTGGATGAAAACTTTCCCAAATGGTCACGGGTGTTTAATATTGAGACTGGACAACCAAATGACTTAAAAAATCCAATAAATGGTTTTCTTTGAAAAATGAGTTCATAAGATGTTTTGTTGCTTTCTTTAACGATCAAAGTTCTATTTTGTACAAAGCATAATGTGTTAACTGCTTCTGCCCAAAAGGTGATTGGCAGTTTAGCATCTGCTAGCATAGTACGTGCTGCTTCAATTAGTGTTCTATTTCTTCGTTTAGCTACTCCATTCTGCTGAGGAGTTCTAGCTGCACTAAATTGATGAGCTATGCCTTTGGTTGTACAAAAAGAACTCATATCTTCATTTTTGAACTCTGTCCCATTATCACTCCTAATTGTTTTGACTTTAAGATCAATTTGATTTTTAATTTTAGTGATAAAATCTTTTATTAATTGAGATGCCTCATTTTTATGAAGTATGAAGAAGACCCATGTGAATCTAGAAAAGTCATCTATGATCACCAAACAATATTGTTTCTTTCCCATACTCATAACATGAGTTGGGCCAAAAAGATCCATATGAAGTAGTTTCAATGTAGAATTGTTGGTGTTCACCAACTTTAGCTTGTGAGACGATTTGTGTTGTTTTCCTTTAAGACATGCTGAACAGTGGTCAATAAAGTGGAATTCTTTTTGAGGTAAACCAATTACATGATTTCCTTTAACCAGTCTGTTCATGTTTTTGAAATTTGTATATCCCAATCGTCTGTGCCAAAGTTGTGATTCATCAAAAGATGCTTTTGATAGAAGACATGTTTCTTCTTGTGGAGATGCAGAATTCAGGTTAATGACATAAGTGTTATTCTTCCTCGGTGTTTTCAATACAACCCATTCTTCAGGAATTTGAAATCCTGGTCTCAGAATGTAGCAATGAGTGTCAGTGAAGTGAGTGGAATATTTCTTGTCACAGATCTGAGATACGCTGAGAAGATTGAAGTTCAGCTGCTCGCAGTAGTTCACTCGATCAAAGCTCAGCATTCCATTTGTCACAGATCCTTCACCTGTAATTCTACCACCTTGTGAATCTCCTCCAAATGCCACAGTAGTTCCTTGAATGTGCTTAAAGTCATGAAGGAGGGAACGATCTCCAGTCATGTGTCGGGAGCATCCACTGTCCACATACCATAAACTGTTGGACCTATATGGATGACCCTACAAGCACAGAAAGAACTAATTAGACTGTGAAACCCTATGCCATGATGGTCTTGGGCTTACCGTTTCTATCCATAATGGTAACCTGTTGGTATTTTCCTTTAAATGGTGACTTTGATGATGGAATCATGCCTGTTTTGTTTCTAACAGTTGAACGGTTTATCACTTCAACTGAAGAGTTAGATGAGTATTCAAACCTTTGATCCCTGTTCCTTTTCAAAAAGTTTATTCGTTTTTGTTATCAACCCTTGGTTGAGACTTATAAAAATCATTAGTTTGTTTGACTGTTTGATTTTTATTTCTTTTGAATCTGTTTGATTTTCTTGGGTTTCTCATCTCATCATCATACTTAGAAACTCTGTGATGATATCGACCATTGATTTTAGTTTTCTCAGACATGGGTAGAGAGATGGGTTTGTTTTGTGGTATTCTCAGTCCCTTTTGCTTGAAGAAACACTCAGATGTATTGTGATTTGTCATGTTGCAGACAGAACAGTATTTGTTGAAATAACAGTTCTCGGTGGAGTGGTTATTCATATCACAGATTGAACAGTATTGATTATAAAAGCATTTATCTGTTCTATGATTAGACCTCTCACACACTTCACAGTACATGTGTTTGTTTCTAGCTACTGATCCTGGTGTTGCGGATTTTGTAGTTTTGACAGATTTGGAATTAGATTCATTCCTTTATTTTGATGAGACTTTCTGATCAACCTTGTTGGTAGATAGTTTCACTACACTACCGTCCTTGTTTTTCTGAGGTCGGTTATTCTTTCTTTGTCTTTTCTGAATTTCCTTTTCAAATTGGTTCACATGCTCTTTGTTGAAAATATCAAAGCCAACTCCTTGCTTTGAGTTTGAAGTTTGAGGGTCTGAGTTTGTTTTAGTTTTGGTGACCCGATAGACTTTTCTTTTGACTGATGGTGAATCAGTGACTGATTTGCTTGAATTTTTAGGAGAGTTTATCTCATTATCAGATCTACTTTCAGTAGGTAGTTCACCCTTTTGGTTTTCATTTTCTTTTCTTGGGAATTGCAGGGATGAATTTCACAAAAGGAACAATAGCCTTGATTGGGCTATTTGTTTTGATTACTCCCACTGTCTTGTCAGAACACTCCTTGATTTTAACTGGGTGACCTAACTTGATTTTATCCTCATTGGTTTCAATGTAAACGCTTGGTTTATTTTGAGGATTGGTGATTTGTTTTACTATTGTTTTAGGTTCAATAGTATTAGGTTCATTTTCTTGGGTGAGTGTGACAGAATTAGGCATGACAGTGTAGTTATCATTGTATGGTGGTGGACAAGAGTTATATCCAATACCAGACATGTCTTTGGGATCCTTTTGAGAATCAAGCATCTCTTGCAGCTTTACTGATGACTGTTGAAACTTTTCAAGTTTCAGTTCAGTAAGATTTAGATCAGTTTTAGACTGAGCTAGTTTTTCAGTCAGTTGCTCATTCTCAGCTACAAGAGTGTACTTTTCACCATGCAATTTTTCAATGTCAGAGATGAGAGATTTAATTTTAATTTCAAAGCCTTTTATTTCTCTCTTGAGCATCTCTGACTTGACCTTTTCTTCTTTGATTTTATCAGCCAGTTTATGATTGTGCTCTCTATACCCTTGAAGTTCATTTATGCATTTATCACTACAAAGGTTAGATTTTACCTCAGTAGGCATAGGAGTAGGTCCATCGTTGATGTGAGCCATAAGTGCATGATTTTGAAATTGAGGCTTTACTTCCTCAGCATACATGCTCCAATCACATACTCCATCCTGCCTAATAACAAGAGCATTTGCTGACGACTGATTGCTTCCATAAGCTTGATTGGTCAGTTGGGGTTGAGTCTGATGTGGTTGTTGATGATGATGAAGCTGTTGTTGATGACTGTTTGAGTGAAAGCTTGAAGGTGGTTGTGATGATGACTGCACCTGAGAAGGCCTTTGAGCATTGTAGTTTCTTCTGGGATCATTGCATTCTCTGGAGAAGTGACCAGTCATACCACAATTGAAGCATTTCACCTTTGATTTGTCGTATCCAAGCTTGGTGTTTTCATTGAGTTGAAGCTTTTTCCCTTTTCTGAAAAACTTCTTTGCTCTCATAGCAATCATGGCCATTTGCCATTGCAAGTCCATTTCCTCCACATCATCTGGATCCATTTCTTCCAGATCTTCTTGAATCAGATGAGCAGATGTAAGTCTTCCACCCAAATAGGCTTCAAAGCTGGCAACAAATGCATTGTAAGTTGCCTTTTGTTCTTCAGATTTTGTATCTTCAGGAGCAGGAGTTGCGGAGAATCCTGATGTTTGAGTTGTTGAAGTTGATGTGGAAGTTGTTGATGGTCTATTGGATGGTGGTGCTGTAGTGAATCCAGTTGTTTTAGTTTGATCCCTTGAGGAGATGAAATCATCTTCTTCAGTAATGAAGGCATTTTCCACAGAGTGGTTATCTGTGGGAAACTTGTATGCTTCAATTACTCTGGGACCTCCCAAATTTCTGCTTCTTTCATCAAGTTCCAAGGCTTCAATCTTCGCTATCATGATATCCAGGGTGGTGCTTTCCAAATCTAGAGTATTCTTCAGCATGGTTACATTTTGTTTCCAATTTTCAGGGAGACTATGTAACATTTTCTTGTTTAGATCCTTTGACTTGTAAGTTACCCCCATGATCTCTAAATCATTTACCAGCTGCACAAACCTATGCAACTGTTTAGAGATGGACTCCCCTTTGGAGTGATGAAATGTTTCATACTGATTCACCAGCTTGTCTTTGTTGATTTCAGCCACTTCACTGCTTCCTTCACACATGATTTGCAGTGCACCCCATACAGCTTTTGCAGTGCCATACTTTTCCAATCTTTTAAGTACATCCATTTTAAGTGCTTGAGTAAGTATGGAGTAGGCTTTGAGGTCAATCTTGATCTTCTTGTAGTCATCATCATCAAGAGTTAGGTCTTAATAGGGATTCTTGAAGTCTTGTACAGTGCAGCTTGATCTGCAGATAGAGTCACTGGAATGTGTGGGCCTTTGCATATTGAGATCCAATAATCAGGATCAACACCTGTAATATAGTTCATAAATCTGATTTTCCATTGTTTAAATTCAGATTTATGTTTGAGCATGGGTGGTTTCGAAGCATGCCCAAGTTCAGAATAATTAAGAGAATCCATGGTTAACAGTGTCTTTTTAACTTGTTTAGATTTGGATTTAAGTTGGATTTATAGTTAATTAGTCCAAATGATCCAACAGGTCAAACTTAGTTCCGTAACAATGAATCTGATGATAATATGTAGATTTTGGTCTTTGTTTCTGTGTTCTTGGTGTCTGTGCAACCTGTACTGTTTGTTCGAAGATGTGTTCTTCGGATGAATAGTAGCAGTTAAGTATATCAGTAAGTATTCAGTAGTATTACTGAAAAGAGATGTTTGAAACCTCTAAACAGCAACTCAATCACCAGATCAATCGGGTTAAACCTAGATCTGAGCAGATCTGAGTAATAACTGAGAGCCAAAGCTCTGATACCAATTGACTGGCTTTGAGAATGATATTCTCAGTTGATGTGAATCAACAAGGATCGAATATGATGATTGAGTCAATGATTGAGTGGCGGAATCAAGCAATCAATGAACATAGAACACTTAATATACTCATAAATGCATACTTGTATTAATTAGATGAACTGTTACAAAGTAAATGCTAGGGTTTTTAGCATTCTACAGTAACAAGACAGCTAATCTGTATATTCTGATTGTCTATTCTTCGTGAAACACAAATGTTTCTGAAGACTCAAAAGATGCAAAAAGTCTCCTCACATACGAGGTTTCTAATCTATTTATAGGCTGACTAACAGCTTGTACAAAAAGACTAAACTACCCTTAGACTAAGTCTTCATCAGCATTTGTCCGTTGTTCATCCGCATTGACTAATGCGGATGAGTACTTCATCAGCAGCATTGGTGTTTGGTCATCAGCATTGGTTAATGCGGATGAACAAACACGACCGCATTTGTTGCTGATCACCCGCATAGGTTAACGCGGATGAACAAATGGCTTGTCCGCATCTTATCAACTGTCCGCATTAGTTCATGCGGAAGAACAAATGCTTTGTCCGCATTTGTTCTTGGTCTTCCGCATTGACAAATGCGGATAGTCGACACTTGTTCTTTTCTTCTTATGCAGACTTCTGTATCCGCATTTCTTCTTGACTTGGGGAGATTTCCAGCAGAACAACCATCCACCACTTGAATTGGCATGTATGATCCTTTCGGGTCCAACAATACTCCCCCTAAGGATTATACAGCCTAAGTGCTTCAAGGGTTTGAGGGTGGATTAGGTTGTGAAGATTCTGCTGGGTCTTGTGCAGTAGGAGGAGATGATGCTGAAGTTGGGTCTGTGTATGATGGGTCCAGAATAGCCTTGATCATGTTGGAGAACTGCTTAGCATCATTCAGCTTCTCTCTGTTCAGAACATGAATCTTCATTTGGCTCATGGTGTGTATAGCTTCAATAGGAAGTTTCTTCAGTGACACAGGTTCCCAAAATGACACAGTTGATAGCCCATCCCTGTGAATCAGTAGAGAGCCATAAGCATCCACCTCTAACTTCACAATGTTGCCAAATTGCAAAGGAGTCTTCTTCTTCCTCCTTTGTTCCTTCTTCTTAATGATCCTATCATAGGCCATCTTCAGGAGCTTGATGCACTTAAGAAAGAAGTACATGTCAGCTTCACCAAGCTTGTTTCTAATCTCCCTGAAGTGCCTGGTATATATGTAGTGGATATAGATTCATCAAGCAATCTCATTTCATATCCACTAAACAATCGAATCTCAGCTCCTTCTTTTCCTCCCCACCTCCTTTCAATCACCAACTCATAAGTCTTTTCGTCATAGTAAACATTTGAGATTGGCACAGAGGTGTGAGTACCAGCAACCATCTTTCTTTTCAAGGATTCAGTGGGCTTTACCCTAAGTTCAGGGAATACCACTTCTTCAGCTGGCTTTCTTTTCTTTTTGTCTAGGGATTGACAAAAGATCTATCCTTTCTCATGCAATAGATTTCAAAGACTTGAAATTGTCAGTTCTCTTGAAAATCCTTAGAATGTCCTCAAACTCATATCCCCTGAACATAGCCCCATGATTTATCAATCTTAAGTTGGCTAGTTCCTTGAGATCATGGATCATTAGAGAGTTCACCAGAGCAGAGTACTCTGTGAAGAATTGGACCAATCCAGATATTCTCTTCACCATGAACATGTTCCAGTCACTGTCATACTTCCAGGCTATAATCTTCTGATCTGTCTTTCCTCCTGGAGTAGACACACCCTTTATCATTTCAGCAGTTGTGAGGCCTTCATGTAGTTCAAGTTGAGAAGGCTCAGCAAACCACTCAGGATATCTGTGTAAAATGGGTGCCAGGGAGTCATGATCTCCCTGAGTGAGGCTCATTTGTTGAGCTGAAACTCTTGATCGTGGTTGGGTGCTTGTAATCTCTTCCTCCATTTTCTTCAACCTGTCTTTCTTTTCAAGGATCATCTTAAGGACACAGCCCTTAGGGAATTAGTTTTCATGTTCCCCAGTTTTCTTTTAGTAAATCCTTGAGCTAACAGATAATCCCTCATCTCCTTATCTGTCATACTGTAAGGATCTGGGAACATAGGTTGAGGAGGAGTAGTAGATGTTGCTTTAGAAGTCTTGACCTCTGAAGATTTGGGGGATTGAGCTTTTTTATACTCAGTTTCGAATGTTGGATCTAGCAGCTTGTTTAGTTTTTCTTCTTCTGCTAGCATCCCTTCATAGGTCATCCCAAATACTTCATCTGGGTCATACCCATGATCAATCAAAAATATGGCCTTTTTCATCAACTCATCAGACTTGGCCGATTCATTCTTTTCAGCAACATAAGATTCTTATTCATAGGGATTTTACTGATCACTGGCTTATCAACCATGAATCCACCTGGAATTTCACCTTCTTCTAGATCAATTACATCACCCTTCTTTTTCAGCAGAGCTTCTGCTTGTTCATGTTCTTCCAAGAATCCAGCAATAGCTGCTAGACTCCTTGGATTATCTTTCTGTTCTTTTTGGCAGGTTCTTCTTCCACTATAGGCCTCTTTCCTCTGGCCTTTTCCTCAAGAAAGCTCCTTCTTCTGGCATATGTTTGCACGCTTGGCCAGAAGAAGGTTCAGGCATTTCATCCTCATATGGGGCTTCTTCAGTCTATTCCTTTTCAGGAATATGTACAGATACATCAGCTTGTTCTTCTTTTGCTTTTGCTGTTCACACAGCTCTCTAATCATTTCCTTTTGTTCCTCAGAGAGAGAGAGAGCAGGAACTATTTGCATGCTCAACTCCTTATCAATAGGCACTGGAGGTTGAGGTATGACAACAAACGGTTCAGCATCTGCACGTTGATTCACAATGAAGTCCCAAAATTCATCATCAATGATATATTCTTCAGTGGAGAACATATCTAAGTCTTTCATCATGTTACTGTACTCTTTTTCTTCAGTGTGAACTTCATCAGAAGGACTTGTGTACACTATCATCTCCATGCTAGAAGATGTGTGCTTTGATCCACTTGGTTCTCCCTCTTTTTAGCCATAGTGAATTTCGTCTTTTTGGCTGGAGGGGAATCATCTCCACTGTCTTCAGATGATTCTTTGACATCCTCCCTTTTCCTCTTTTCTTTCATTTCATCACCTTCATCATCATTGTCTTTCTCTGCCTCCTGCTTCAATTTGACAAGCATTTCAAGTTCAGAAACTCTCTTTTTAAGAGCTTCTACTTGTCTATCAAGGTCATGGATGATGGAAGATTGTTCTTCAATAACTTCTTCTTGTTCTTCCATTACTATTGTTTGCAGGTTCAAGGTTTCCACATGTCCACTTATTTCTTCTCTTGAGTGTTGAAGAGCAACATTCAACATCTCAATCTCTTTGTCTTTCTCATTCTTCTCACTCTCATGTTTTTCTTTCAACTCTTTTAGTTCTTTTCTTCTCATTTAATTCCAACAACCTGTCTTGCAGAAGAACTGATCTGTTTCTTTGCATCTTCTCAATCCTTGCATCTTCTCAATCCTTGCATCTTCTCAATCCTTGCAATCTTCTAAAGCAAATTAGAAATCATCTCATCTTTCTCATCAGGCTTGTTTGCTCTAGACTCAGCATAACTTTCTGAATGAGCAGCCTCAGATGCAATTTGCCTTACAGGCATTTTGATGGGATGATCCTCCTCATCAGATGATGATTTGGATTTCTCAGATGAGCTGGCAGAATCACCAAACTCTTGAGGATCAACTGAAGTTGGTGATGGAACAGGTGTATGGTGAATGGAGATGGGATAGAGTGATGTAGTGGTGAGTGTATAGGAGAGATGTGGGGTGTGGTGATGGGTTGAGTTTTGTGAGATGAAATTGGTGATCTTTGGGTGATGGTAACGGTGAATGAATGGATGGTGATGTAACAGTGGTTTCGTGCACAGAAGGTTCAGTGTGAAGATCACCACCTACATCAACCTGTGGTGACACTGACCTCTGTCTATCCTCTGCAATTGCTGATTGTTCTTCTTCATCAACATGCTCATCATGAGGAGCTTCAATTTCTTGTACTCCTCCCTGATCGATCTGTTGCTGCATCCAAGGCAACAGAGGGAAGAAAGTACCACTATAAAAGTTCCTCGGATCTCATTTTGTGATGTACCTATAGGACTTGGCATTATAGTGAGGGATGTCCATCACTGGTCCTATGGGTGCAAGATCAGGAAATGATTCATTTATGAGGCACTGTATAAATCTGGGGTACATCAAAAACATATGACTCCTACCCTCTTGTATGTTAGAGACCATTCCATTGAATACATAAGCAGACATGTTGAAAGGACGGTTAGTGCATAAAGCACAGATGGCAGAGGAGGTTGTCACTGGAATATCTTTCCATCCAGTCTTCCTCTTCGATAAGCAGTGTTGATACATGTGTATCAAAATCTCCATTGCAAATATACCAGACCTTTCACAATTTGCTTTCCTTCATAACCACCTTCATATCCATATTGGCAAAGAAGGACATGATCTCATCATCTTCCAGTTCTATAGGGGCATCAGCATCATCTCCAAACTGTAGACACTGTCTCACAGTTTGCTCAGTGATAGCTAAGGAATGATCATCAGTGATTCTTCCTGCTAGTGTTCTCACGCCATCAACTTCAATCACTTCAGCTGTTCTCCAAAATGACCTAATAAAGGTCTCATAAATGATTGGTCTTACTGTCATGGCATAAGACACTCTTGTAGTAAGGAGAAATCTGATCATATCCCTCAGTCCTTCTGCCTCAGTTACATCAGGATCAAGATAACCGCTGACATTATGGAGCTTGCTCCATGTGAGGTTTGCCATGTTACACTGCATTCAAGGCATATGAATTAGTGTGATGAATAATGCATATCAACAAATGGTTTGTCATAAATCAGCCTAATTTTATCACATTTTGACTTTTCTTGGTCAAAATGGAGTGTTCATGTATACTGTTTCATATACATTTGATCTTGTCTGATTTAGTCATACAAGTTCATTTTAATGAGTTATCTCTGATTTTAACCATTGTGATGTCTTTTGATTTCAGCATTTTAGCATTTACATGCTCTGTTCCTACGACAAACTGAACTTGCGAAAATCCTCTGTTTGTTGAGGTTTACATGATTAGCATGTGTCTTTCTGATGAAATCGACAATGGTTCATGAACATTTGTTTGATTTTGCATGCTTCTTTTTGACCTAGTTTCCAAAGTTCGTGTTTCTCATTTATGTCCGAAATTTAGGGTTATGAGCAATTTCGAATATTCACCTATCCTTCGATAATACTGTGGCAAAGAGTCGAAGGAGTATGAATGATGATGATTCGAACTTTGATCAGAGGTTTGGAACATGAAGAAGATGACGAAGATGAACAGTAACTTTGGTGGCACTCGTCTCACTTTGAAGTCTCTCAATTTGAAAAGTATTAAATGACCTTTCGTTTTTGGTTTATATAGTCAATTTAATATGGATTTCAATTTTTGACAAGTTCTTAAAACAAATGCGCACAGATTAAAAATTACTGTAACAAATGCGGTTGAAGAAATGCTTATCAGCATTTGTGTACTGTAGCAAATGCGGATGAACAAATGTGTCAGCATTTGTTCACTGTAGCAAATGCGGATGAACAAAACTTGTCAGCATTTGTTCACTGTAGCAAATGCGGATGAACAAAAACTTGTCAGCATTTGTTCACTGTATCAAATGCGGATGAAAAAAACTTCAACTTTCATCAAATGCGGATGAGTAAACTCTGTCCGCATTTCTTCAACTTGTTCTAAATCTCGAGACTAATGCGGTAGAGTATTGTTGTCCGCATTAGTATTGCACGTGTTTCAGTCCACAAACCACTACCCTCATTGGTTGAATGCTTGGTTACCTTCACCCGCATTAACCAATACTCTTACCCGCATTAAGTTTCAAACTTAATGGTTCTGCTTTGTTGGTTTTGGATGAATTTTCTTCAATGCTTTATGAAGTAATGTCTTTGACTTTATGAAGTTTGTCAGTTGCAAGATGTGTCAGTTGCTAGATCTTATGAATTTTGACTAGTTCTGGGTCATCAATTCTTGCTTGGATTGACTTGTTCATCTGTGGTGAATCAAGTTTCCTATTGTTGACTTATCTTGGATTTTTGTGCACCAAGATGTCTGCAAGAACTGAGATACTATGGTATAACTTCTGCAACACAGACAGATTTTCTGATTTTTGTTTTTGCAACTTGTTTTGGTTTTTCTAATTTTTAAGAAAGGAAACACCTGTACAAAATTGATCAAAATTTTAAATTACTCCCCCTAAAGTTAATATCCATAATGGATAGAAACTTTGAAGGATTTGAAAATTTTGAAAGGAAATCTTTTTGTGATTTGAATATCCATATAGGCTATATATCCTACTTTTTCCATTATTCGAAATGGTCCAATAAAACGTGGACTTAGCTTGCCCTCTTTCTAAATCGAATAATGCCCTTCCATGGAGAAACTTTCAACAAAAAAAATCCCCAACTTTAAATTCTAATGGTTTCCTTCTACGGTCTGCATATGACTTCTGCCTGCTTTTCGCCTCTCTAATACGATTCTTAACTACTTCAAATTTTGACATTGTTTCCTCAACTATTTCACTATTCCCCAATTCACGTTGCCCTATATCTCCCCAATAAAGTGGAGTTCTGCACTTTCTTCCATACAACATCTCAAACGGAGACATTTGAAGAGTAGCTTGATAACTGTTGTTGTATGCGAATTCAGCTAAAGGAAGATGACTATCCCAGCTACCTCCAAAATCTATACTACATGCCCGTAGCATATCCTCCAATGTCTGAATAGTTCTTTCACTTTGACCATCTGTCTGGGGATGATAGGCTGTACTAAAGTAAAGTTTAGTTCCCATGGCTTCATGAAATTTTCTCCAATACCTGGAGGTAAATCTGGCATCTCTATCAGACGTGATACTTTTTAGAACTCCATGCAATCTAACTATTTCTTTAATAAAGATATCAACTAACTTTTCCACCAAATAACTTTCCCGTATTGGTAGAAATAAAGCACTCTTGGTTAGCTGATCTACCTCTACCCAAATAGTATCATAACCTTTTAGCGTACGGGGCAACTTTGTTATAAAATCCATAGTCAGATCATCCCACTTCCAAACTGGAATGGCTAATGGCTGCAATAATCCATAAGGTTTCTGATGTTCAGCTTTCACTTGGGCGCAAGTCAAACATCTATTTACATACTGCATCACATTAAATTTCATCCCTGGCCACCAATAATCATGCTTTAAATCTTGATACATTTTAGTCATGCCTGGGTGAATGGAATACCTAGATTTGTGAGCTTCATCTACTACCCTATCGTGTAAAGCCAACGGAACCCACATTCGACCAAATCTGATTTTAACACCATGACTATTTTCTTCTAAATATTTTTCTTGACCAACCATTCTTTCTCTCTTAATGTTTTCTTCTTTTAATACTTCCAATTGGGCTTCTTTCAGCCGTTGCATAAAATCAGGAGTAATCATAAATTTATACGCCTTAACCTTAATCGGTTCGTACTTCTCCTTTCTGCTCAATACATCAGCAACCACATTTGCTTTCCCGGGGTGATACAAAATTTCACAATCATAATCTTTGATTAATTCCAACCATCGCCTTTGTCTCATATTCAAATCTTTTTGCTCAAAGAAGTACTTCAGGCTCTTATGATCAGTAAAGATGGTACACCTCACTCCATATAAGTAATGTCACCATATCTTAAGAGCAAAAACTACAGCTGCTAGTTCTAAATCGTGGGTTGGGTAATTAACTTCATGGGTCTTCAACTGTCTAGAAGCATAAGCAATAACTCTCCCATGTTGCATCAAAACATACCCCAGTCCCTGATATGATGCATCATAATATATCACTAAATCATCTACACCTTCTGGTATGGCCAATACTGGAGCTTGTGTTAGTCGGTTCTTCAGTTCCTGAAAAGCAACTTCCTGTTCTTTATTCCGTTCATACTTAACGTCTTTTCGAGTTAATTTCGTCAATGGAGAAGCAATTTTAGTAAAATCCTGAATGAATCTCCTATAGTATCCTGCCAGTCCTAAGAAACTACGGATTTCTGAAGGACTTTTAGGAATCTCCCAATTCATCACGGCCTCAATCTTCGCAGGATCCACCAATATTCCATTCGCATTCACCACGTGGCCCAAAAATTGCACTTCTCTTAACCAAAATTCACATTCGAGAATTTTGCATACAACTTATTCTTTCTCAAGGTTCCAATACTTCTCGAATGTGACAAGCATGATCTCCTTCGTTCTTAGAATAGATCAAAATATCATCTATAAACACAATTACCGATTTATCCAGCATCGGCCTACATACCCGGTTCATCAAATCCATGAATGCAGCAGGAGCATTCGTTAATCCGAATGACATCACCAAAAATTCATAATGCCCATATCGCGTACGAAAAGCTGTTTTGGTATGTCTTCTTCTTTTACCTTTAACTGATGATACCCGGATCTAAGATCTATCTTTGAGAACCAATTAGCACCTTGGAGTTGATCAAACAAATCGTCTATACGAGGTAATGGTATTTATTCTTAACAGTTAGCTTGTTTAGTTCTCTATAATCTATGCACATCCTCAAACTGCTATCCTTCTTCTTTACAAACAGAACTGGAGCACCCCACGGCGAAGTGCTTGGTCGAATAAAACCTTTGTCTAATAATTCCTGTAATTGCTTCAGAAGTTCCTTCAGCTCAGCCGGTGCAAGTCTATAAGGGTTTTAGCGACAGGTTTTGCTTCAGGTACTAAGTCAATTCTAAACTCAATTTTTCTATCAGGAGGTATACCCGGTAGATTCTCAGGAAATACATCGGGGAAATCACAAACCACTGGAACATCTTCTAATTTCTTCGTCTTCTTAGCAGTATCAACTACATATGCCAAAAATGACTCGCAACCCCTACTCAATAATTTCTCAGCCTTAATCATAGATATGACTTTCACCACACTATCATGTTCATCACCAAAAACCGTTACCAATTACCATCTGGTGCTCGCAACACAATCATCTTTCTTTTGCATATTATCTGAGCCTCAAATGTAGATAACCAGTCCATTCCCAATACTACATCAAAACCTCCTAATTTCATCATATGTAACCTAGCAGGAAATTTTACACCTTCTAGTTCGACAAAATAATCATCTATTACCTCACTAACAACTATAAATTCATTAGAGGCAGTTTCTACTGAAAAGGCAACATCTAGCTTTGATGGTTTAACTTTTATTAAGGCATGGAATTTTATCGGTATAAAACTTCTATTAGCCCCCGAATCAAATAAAATTCTAGCTGGTACATCATTAACAAGAAACGTACCCGACACAACATCTGGTAATGCCTTAGCCTCCTCCGTAGTTATTGTAAATGCTCTCCCCGTAGTACCGCTACTACCACTCGCACTGACTTTACTCGGTCCTCCCACTACACGAATAGGGACCGGTCCAGGTCTAAACTTTGGACATTCAGATTTCATATGTCCCATCTCCCCACATTCATAACACCGAAGTTCTGGACATCTGGAAACAAAATGTCCAGGCTTCCCACATTTACGACAAGCCGGGTGATTCAATCTACATTCTCCTCTATGAAACTTCCCACATCTATTACACCGAGGAGGGGGACCTACAAAGCCCTAGCATTAAACTTTCTCTTCTGCGGCCCACTCTGTCCATACATAGGCCTAGAACTCAGTGAAGTTTCCTGACGACTAACCACTTCTTCTTTCACCACAGGTTTCTCGGACTCAGCGACTTCCTCATACATGTCCGCAACCAAATTTACCGTAGCTTGGTATGTAGAAGGAGAATTAGACTTTACTAGCATTCTCACCTTAGGTGGTAATCCCTGAATATACCTAGTAATCCTCTTCGCCTCAGGAGTTACTAAATGAGGTACCAAATGAGCCATTTCTTCAAACCTGGAAGTATGCTCTTTATGACTTAAACTGCCTGCCTGAAGCTGCGAAAACTTGATCTCAATTCTGTCCATCTTGCCTTTCGGACAGAACTTTTCTATCACTAACGCTTTAAAAGTTTCCCACGTCATCTGGCTCACGGCGGCCTCACCCATGGCCTGTTCTATTGTATCCCACCAATACAAGGCTTCTGCTTGAAAAGAATGCACTGCAAAGCCCACTTTTTGGTCTTCCTTGCATCTACTAAGTTTAAACGCTGCTTCCATCTCTCGTAACCACTTATAAGTTACTACTATCCTTCTGGACTTCAAACTTAGGCGGGTCACATTCTTTAAAATGTTTATATGACACTGGTTTCTCCACTACTGGCTCAACAACAACAGGTGGAGGAGTTGGTTGGGACGACGATTCACCACCTTTCCTAAGGTCACTTAACATTTCAGGTAAAGTAGTACGCAACACTCGGGCGACTTCATCACCTATAGCCGCCTTAAGTTCATCACCTGAGATCCTAGCTTCAAGTCTAGGGTTTGTATTACCAGTTTCCTCCATCTACGATAAGAAATAAACCATTATCAAATAATGAGTGATACCAGGATGCTGCATATAATGTAAATTGCTCATAACATTGGCCAGGTGTTATCAATTATTTACTTATTCACACCATCCTGCCTCTTCTCATTATTCTTTCACAGTTTATTTCTAACCCTATCTAAACCACAAAATCGTGCATACACATAATACTAATCTTCAATTTAAACAATTACTTTCATTCAACAATTGACTGAATTATCACTAATAATTAAGTACTCATCCATACAATACTTCACCCCACTTCCGGTTGTAGATACTGGCACTTTCCATATATTTAGTTAAAGTTTGAAACAATCAATTGTTCAAATCTCTTTAACTAAGGCTTTGATACCAACTTGTAACACCCTCAATTTCATTATATATAATAAGGAGGGTGCTACGAGTTGGGTTATAATAATAATTCAGAGACTACAAACGCAGCAGAAATTTTATATATTAAAAACTTTTTTCATCATTAACAATCATTACAACGCTTCAACTGACATCTCAAAACTTTGTCAAACTTCATATACATCTTTCCCAAAAACCCAACATTTAGCCAGTATCATACACCATAACCGGAATTTAACTCGGTGGGGCGCCTCCACGAACACTTCTATTAATACCTGGCATGCATAAGAAAACAAACACAAAATCAGATAAACTGGTGAGTTCTAACGTACACCACATTTCAATAACAATAACTCATTAACTGTTACAACACCGAATGATTCATAAACATTCATCAGTCCATTTATTCGTCTCAGTATTGATATACATATCGAATACCCACAAGGTATTTATGGACATCTTTTTATCGATTTTAATTTGGTGGTCAAACCTTCACCTCGCGCGTTGACGGGTCAAACCTCCGTCTATAGTTTGGTGGGTCAAACCTCCACCTCGCGCGTTAACGGGTCAAACCTCCGTCTATAGTTGGCGTTGACGGGTCAAACCTCCGTGTATAGTTGGTGGGTCAAACCTCCACCTCGCCATTCACCACAATTTACCACTTTCAACTCTTATTCACATTTTCTATTTATTTATATGTATGCCAGTGCCTGATTTTGTCAAACATCATTTTTCAAACGGCATTAACACATAAAAAGGGCAATTAGAACTCACCTTAATGTTTTCAGCAAGTGGTTATCAATCCAAATACACTAGGGCAGCTAAAACTTCTCCTTCTCAAAGCAAATCTAAACAACAACCCTAACTTAGTCAAATCACCAGTAGCTGATCACTTCCTACGACTAAGGTTATACGACTGGACTCATTCGTACGACTGAACATGCGACTGAGCTTAGTCGTACGAATGGACCAAACGACAGGGGTGCGAATGAGCTATAACAGGGTTTGTGCGAATGACCTCCATTCGTGCGATTGGTTCATGCGACTGAACTTCAGTCGCACGATTGAACAATGCGATTGACTCAGTCGCACGAATGGGTCATGTGACTGGGCTCATTCTCTTGAAATGGATCAGCAGCTGTGTTCTTGACATATTTGATCCAAAAACTCAAGTTTTTACCATTTGGATTATACCATATTCACAACAGAACATATACACTTCATTTACAACCGTTTTGGGTCCTTATTTCATCAAACTTCCCAAAAACTAGGATCCGAACCTTCACTTTTCAGTTTAACAGAAAGATTGAACAAAAGCCTAGAACTAAAACATGTTTTGGATCAATTTCAACCACATACACAGCTTAACATATTCAAGAATCGATCCGTACCAAGCGAAACTTACCGAAACGGAGTTAGCTGAGTCGATTTGGCATGAACAGTGTGTTTGGGTTCGAAAGGAACAAGGGGATGAGATTACTGCAGATAAAATCTGCTTTTGAACACCCTTAACCGCCCTAATTATCCTACATGCCTATTTAGCCGCCATACTCAGTCACATGACTGGACTCGTTCGCACGATTCAATCGTGCGACTGAGCCTATTCACCCCTCATTCGTGCGGCTGAGCCCCATTCGCACGTATGGCGTGCGACTGAACACTAATCATAATTAAATAAATTAATATTGAATTTTTGGATGTTACAACTAAAGACACACAACATTGGATAATGCCATTGGATGTATCATTCATTCCATCATCCATGTATATAACTTCCAGTTAAGCAAATATAATAAACATAAACATCAATTCCACATGCTATGCTTACAACGATACATTCCTTCAAGGTCTCATATACTCTTTTATACAAAAACAGGACGCAACTACTGCATAACCGTTGAAGGGGGTCAATGCAACTGTTTCACAGTGATGAGAGACTTAGAACACTTAACAGGTCAAATAGGGAATGAGATTTATGGTGATGATACTAAGAACACAAGTAAATAAGAGACAGAACAAGAACAAGAAGGAGAACGAGAACGAGAATGAGAACGAGAACGGGAACGGGAACGGGAACGGGAACGGGGAACGGGAACGGAACTGGAACGGGAACGGGAACGGGAACGGGAACGAGAACGAGAAAGTGAACGGGAACGAGAACGGGAACGAGAACAGGAACGATAACGGGAACGAGAATGGGAACGGGAACGGGAACGAGAAGAAGAACGAGAACGAGAACTAGAACTAGAACTAGAACGAGAATGAGAACGAGAACAAGAACGAGAAAGAGCACGAGCACGAGAACGAGAACGAGCATGAGAATAAGACGAGAACGAGAACAAGCATGATCACGAGCACGAGCACGAGAACGAGCACGAGCACGAGAACAAGAACGAGAACGAGAACGAGAACATAAAATCATAAATCATAAAATCATAAAATCATAAAATCATAGTTTAACCATTTAAACTTTCTGAAAACGCAGCGGAATTACAACTTTATAAACCTTTTATAAGCTGAAAAATATGTTCATTAGATGACCATATTAATGTATAAAACAAACCCAAAGAACAAAGGTTCATTTATGTGAATATGCAAGCTATGAACATATGTAAATGCACATAAAATCACAGCTATATAGAGCTGTGATTCTACCTTACTGCAGCAGCAAAAATCGACCAAAATGATGTTGGAATGATGCTGAAAATGGCCAAGACTTCAAGAGTAGAAGTCCTCAAGCTTGTATACCCCAAGCCTCCTTGCAAACACCTTCTTGTTAGGAAGATTTAACACCAAATGAGCACCAAAACTGCACTTCAAAAACCCCTTAGCTGCTGCTCAAAACCGTAGCTAGAGAGAGAGAGTAAGAAGTTTTCTTTTGGTCTTGTGTTATGCATGTAAAATGGAATGAGTATGAGAGTATATGGACTAGTTAGTGGAGACACAATTGCATGTGCTTGTTCTTCCCAAAGGCATTAGTGGAGCATGCATGTGCTTGGTCTTACCAAGAGAATAAAACCATTCAACCACATGCACAAGAGAGGCACGGTTTCAAGGCTGAATTCATGTGGTTTTATAATCTTTTATAATATTTGATATTTATAAAATAGGTGGTTATATTTTATAAATGTCAAATATTAACACACACATATATTGTCTAGTCATGTAACTAGTTTATGCAATTAACCATTTAATTGTATAAGTAGTATACTCTCATTATTATTTGGTGTTATACAACTAATTTAAATAACACTTCAAATAATATCATTGAACAAAATATCCTAATAAATTGTTTCATCTCATATGCAACTTATTTAGAAAACCCATTTTCTAAATTTGGTGTAAATATTTAGTTGCATGATCATATCATCAATTAAATATTAATTGGTGTTTGCTAAGCTTGTTATTGGGTATAACCCGACTTGGATCATAACGTACTAACCACATCAATATTCTATGTGTCTTGGGCATATAGAATCCTACAGAACAAGCACGAGCACGAGCACGAGCACGAGCACGAGCACGAGCACGAGAACAAGAACGAGCACGAGAACGAGAACGAGAACGAGAACGAGAACGAGAACGAGAACGAGAACGAGAACGAGAACGAGAACGAGAACGAGAACGAGAACGAGAACGAGAACGAGAAAAAGAACAAGAACAAGAACAAGATATATTAGTTTTCAAGAATGATGTATATTGCTCTCAAGTTCTATTAGTTACAAAGCATACATAAGAAAGACAAGTACTTGAGATACTTTATACTACATCCAACAGCCAGCTATATTTTGAAAGTCATCTGGAAACACTAATTTAGACAAGATCAATGTATAGTTAAAAGGCAGATTGCCTTTTAACTTGTGACTATGACATGCCATAGCTTACATCCTAATATATTACAAAAAGGATAAAAGTATAAAAGTAGAAAGTTACAGGCCAATGACCTTAATCTACAGTTGATAAAAGTATGGACCTTTTCACTAACTTATCTAAGTTGGTGAGTCTTCAGAGATGGCAGCGGAAAGTAGTTCAGCTTTTATCAAAAGGTGATCAGAAAAAACATGTCTTTTCTATTTTCGGAAGAAAGCAGTCTTCGGGGTCAGAAGACTTTATCTCTAAAGTTTCGAAAGAATTTGTCTTTGAAGTTTCTAAAGACTTCATCTTTGGCTTCGAAAGTATGGCCATTTGGCTTTGGAAGATTTTACACTTAGCATATTTCACTGGGTTATGTAAATCTTCCTAAATAACTTCCTTGCACTTCATGCATGCATGCTGAGAGCTCTTTGGTTGCATCAGCCTTAAAGTGTAAACCTTAACTTATCATTTTGAGTGTTTGGCTTGGGGGCAGTCCTGATTACAACTTCTATAAAGCTTGGGGTCCCCTCTTGAACTCTCCCCTTAGCTTCTTCTTCCTCTCTCTTTCCTCCTCCTCAATCTCCTTAGAAGTCAACTTCCTTTTTCCTTTGTCACTCACAGGCTTTGGTGACTCAAGGTGGAGAGAGCTTTGGCCTTCATTACTTGGTTTAGCACTTAAGCTCTGGCCAGAGAGAGGTTGTGAAGCACCTTCACTAGCTGGTGCATCACTGAGGGTAGAGGGTGTTGAAGCAGTTCCTATCTCAAGGTTCACAGGTTATACCACTGGGCCTTCAGCCAAGGTTTCCCCTTTGAAGCTAATCTTAGGGTCCATCTCAACATCCAGTTGACCAATGATATTGCCTGCTAGCATCTATCTTCTTCTCAGTCTGAACTCTTCACCCTGTCTTAGATCCTTTGAGATAGTCTGTCAGCTTGCCTGTTTTGACTTGGGTTGACAAGTAGCATGTGAACTATAGGAAGACTCTCATAGTACTTCAGGGTCTAAAATTGATGACTTCTTGTTGCCCTAGAAGTCTAAGGAGTATCAGAGCTCTCCTGTTAGCATCATACCTCCATCCTAGTATTTCATTCTCAGCATAATAGGGTGGCGTAGACATAGCTCTTGGATTACCCTCCTCAAACAGACTTTGAATAAGTGAGTCCACATTAATGTGGACCTAAAGAGGTTGCTGAGTATGTATAAGTGCAAGTGAGGGTGGTGAATCCTCTATATCCATACTCTAGGAAGAACTCTCAGGTTCTGTGACTATAGGTAGGAATTTCTCCCCTTTTTTGGTAGCATCACCCTCTTGCACGGGGAGCCAAAGGTTAGGTCCACCACATCTATAGGTTCTTGTGGCCCTGGTTGAGTTCTCCTGAGGGGTCTCTCAGCTAGCTTTCCTTTGAAATCGTTTATCTCAAGTTGCTGGTAATTGACCCTCTTTTGTAAAGTAACCACCCGAGATTCCAGGTGACTAACCTTTAAAACTAAATAGATGCAGGTTTTGGTCAATTTGTACACCTTTAGTTGCAGACTCCACTCATCTTCATCAGAAGAATCATAGGGGCTGAGAGAATAGGCCCAAAGTATTCTTTCTCATCACCAGCACTAAGGTCTTGGCTGCTGGATTTCCTCTGCACCATGATAGCTTCAGCTGAAGTGGTAATAGGCTGGGTTGCCATGGTTGAGGTCTTAATGATGTAATCACCTGAAGAAGTGAGAGCCTCTTCCATATGGACCTCATGAATAGGTTTAACTAGATTCACCTCGGTTGTGGGTGGATGATATGGGCTAGACATAGGTGAGTCGGTGCATTCACCTCAGTTCTGAATCCAAAGCACTTGAGCACAGCAGCTAGCAGCAACAATATATTCAGCTTCAGCAATTGATGCAGACACACAGGATTGTATTTTGTATTGCTAGGAGACTATCCTTCCACCAAGGAATTGACATCCCCTAGATGTAGACTTTACAGTCATATTGTAGCCATACAGATTGAAGTCAAAATTCTTTAGATACCAAAGGCCTAGTTTTGGAGCACCTTTGAGATATCTAAGAATCCTTTTGACAGCAACTAGGTGTGATATCTTAGGGTTAGCTTTATATCTTGCACAAATATAGATGGAAACATAATATCAGGCCTGATGGCTATGAGATACATAAGAGACCCAATCATTGTCTTGTAGAGATGTTCATCTACACATTCCCCTTAAATCAGGTCCTAAAGAGTGGTTTCAAGCTGTGGGTGTCTTTGTAACCTTACATTTAGTCAATTTGAACCTAGTAAGTATGTCTTGTACATACTTTGACTGATTTATAAAGATGCCATTGTCAACCTGCTTCACTTGAATTCCTAGAATGAAATTAAGTTCCCCCATGGCACTCGTTTCAAATCTATTCTTTATCAGCATCTCGAAGTCTTTGCAGAGCTTTAGATTAGGTAACCCAAAAATAATTTCAAATTACATAAACTTGAATCAACATCAAGTCATTCCCTGTTCCTTTAATAAAGAGTGTTACATCAATAGCACCCCTATTGTAGCCATACTGACAGAGATATTGAGATAGTGTCCCTCACCACTTCCTTGGAGCTAGTGCAGCCCATAAAGAGTTTTATCGAGCTTGCAAACATAATCAGGATGATCTTGGTCTATAAAGCCAGGTGGTTGTTTGACATACACCTCCTTATCAATCACCCCATATAAGAAAGCACACTTGACATCAAGTTGGTAGACCTTTGAAATCTTTGGATACAGTAAAAGCAAAGAATATCCTAATAGCTTCAAGTCTTTCCACTGGAGCAAAACATCTATTTAGTTAATCCCATCTTCTTGTGTGTATCCTTAAACAACTAGTCTTGCCTTGTTCTTGATGACAAGTCCTCTATCATCCTTCTTGTTTCTAAATACCCATTTGGTACTTATTATGCTCTTCCCTTGAGGAAGAGGACATAGGTTCCAAACCTTTTGTATTTTGGATTACAGCAGCTCCTCCTGCATTGCTTCAAATTCAGCTACCATTCTTAAAAGCTTAATTAACTTTCTTGGGCTCCATTTAAGATAATAAACAAGAGTATAGACAAACATTTTTGTTATGGGTTTGTCCTCTTGTTCTCACCCTTATCTCAACATCTCCAATGATGTTTGTGCTAGGACGTGACTTGTGGATTCTTAGTTGAGGAATCACAACAAGTTAATTACATAAATCTAAATTTGTAAATTAAGATATGGCAATAGAGTGTCAGCCACCGCATCAACACACTTATCAAAAGAAGCTTTATCCAATGAGTGTGTCACATCATTGATGTTGTCTTCTATGGAGTGGGTATTAGCATCAAGAAATTCTTGATCACTATCACTATCTCTATTTCCTCCTACATTAGAAACTCATTCATGTGAGTTCTATGCCTCTATTCTGGAATTTATAGACACCTCAGATGTATCGGCTAAATTTGTCATGGTTGTGCTGATAAGATTTCCATCTGCAGGATTAGTTACCACTGGAGCTGAAGTAGTTTTCTTACTTGATATTCTTAGCTCAAATTTTGGACCAGGATCTCTTGTTAATAGGTTACCTATAGATCTTGAAACATCTTTACAGGATTTATTAAAACAGTTGGTAACTAAATCAAGATCCAACAGCCAGTAAGGACCAGAACCTTTCACACTATGAGTGTGCTCATTGAAGGTCAAATTAGTTGACTCTTCAACTACTCTAGTTCTGAGATTGTATACTCTATAAACCTTAGCTTAGGAAGAGTATCCAATAAAGTGTCCATCATCTTATTTCTCAGCAAATTTGGCAACTTGATCTTCGGTATTCAAGATGGTGCAAGGACATTCAAATGATCTCAAGAAACTAATAAAAGGTCTCCTTTTGTGCCATAACTCATAAGGAGTCTTACCGTAAGTATTGACTACTAAAACTCTGTTCTGCACATAGCAGCCAATGTTAACTGCCTATGCCCAGAAGGTGATAGGCAATTTAGAGTCAGATAACATGGTTCTTGCAACTTCAATAAGTATCCTGTTTCTCCTCTCAGCAACACCCTTTTGCTGAGGAATCCTGGGAGCACTATATTGTCTTATAATACCCTTTTCATCATAAAATGTTTTGACCTTATGATCACATTGATTCTCAATTTTCAGAATAAAGTTCCTCAAGATCTCAAGAGTCTCATCCTTAGTTCTAAGGAAGAAGACCCAAGTGAATCTTGTGAAATCATCTGTGATCACCAATAATAAGAGGTCCTTCCTAGACTCATTACACTGATAGGGCCAAATAGATCTATATGTAGTAAGTGTAAGGGTGTAGTGATAGAGTTTATTTCCTTTGGCTTGTGAGACACTTTTTGTTGCTTCCCTTTCAGGCATGCAACACAATGGTCATTACTTGTAAACTCTTTCTTGGCATTCTAGTTACCAAATCATTTTTTAATTAGTTTAATTATGTTTCTAAAGTTTACATGGCATATTATTTTATGCCGAAGGAAATACTTATCACCATTTGTTTTAGATAGAAAGCAAGAAACTTCTCCTGAAGGGTACATCTTTAGTTGCAGACTCCCCTCATCATCAGAAGAAGAATCATAGGGGGTGAGAGAATAGGACCAAAGTCTTCTTTCTCATCACTAGCATGTTCCCTTTCCTGGGCTCTGAGCAGGATATGCTCTTAAGGAATGACCACCCCGGGTTTGAGAAGAATGCACTCAAGCTCAGTTAAGATCATATTGTGTCTCTGATCATAAAATTGGGTTACACTCAGTAGATTGTACCTAAGCTCCTTGACAAAGTTTACCTTCTCAATGTTGAGCTTAATATTTGTGACCCTGCCTCTTCTAGTAATGTAACCACTTGAATCTCCACCAAAAGCAACTAGCACTCCATCAATTTTCTTACAGTTTTAAAGCAAAGAGACATTGCATGTCATGTGCCTGGAACAGCCCCTATCAATGATCCATACATTTCCTTTAGTCTTTAGCTGTCCCTGCACAAATAGAGATGGTTAGTTATATTTGGAAACCCAAGCGTTATTGGTCTTGGGCTTGTCAAAGTGAACTGAAGATAATGTAACAGTGATTGATCCAGATGCAGGCATTAAGGATCATTTATTGTTGTCAACGAATAACTTTAGTCACATGGTCTTTCTTTATCTTCTACATCATATTTGGAAGACTAGACTTGACCTTTAATACTTTGGAAGTTTTGATGATTCTGGAAGTTTTGGATACTGGACTTTCAGAAGAGTTTGCATCCATTACAACAGCCTTCAGTACTTCGTAGCACTCATTTCTTCTGAGACCAAAGTTTCTTCCGAAGGAAAGTTTTCACTTGTCTTCTGCTTCATTTTGGAGCTTCTAAAAGGACGAGATTTTACTTTTAAATCTATCTTCTTCTTCTTCTTCTTCTAAGAAGTTTTCTTCTTATTCATGTGGATAGTACTTTTGGGATGGTAGATGCAATCCTTAGCAAGATGAGAAGAACTACCACACATGACACATTCATTTAAACTCCTTCTAAGAGTCTTCTTTTGAGTAGAAGGTTGAGCTTGATCACTTTCCACTTACATCTTTATCTTCACAGATGATACATCATGCTTCTTAGGGTGAGACTTGCTCTTCGAACTAGATGGTTCAGGCTGTGCAGCAGTATGGACAACTAATCAGCCTTCTTTTCTTCACAGGGATGAGTTGGAATGAACTAGGAAACCTGGTACTAGAGTTCATAGTTGAGTCTTCAGCTTTAACCACTTCAAATCCTTTAGAGATAAAGACTTGTTTCTACTTGTAGTTGAAGGTGGCCTTGATCTCTTAAGCCTTCTTTGATTTTCTCTTGGCTGTTATAATCAAGTTATTTCTCTTAGACTTGGTCATCCCTGGTTCTTTCCTTACCTTAGATCCATCCTTCACTATCTCCTTTTCATCTTCATCCTTTTCTGAATAGGGTCTATGAAAGGAAGCTCATCTGACAAGTTTCACACCTTAGAGATCTTACAGATAGTAGAGTGTGTGGATGAACTATCTCAATAGATTCCAGGCATTACTTATGCTGATAACAAATCTTTGCATGCAAGGATAAGGATATAATGTTCTTAAAGGTTTTTTCTTTAAGAACACATTTTCTACCCTGGCTTTGCTGATGACAAGCTCAGCCTGCTATTCAGTTAACTTGGTAATGAGATCTTTGATTTGAGTCATGTAGTTGGTGTGTTCATGCTTAAGAGTCAAAATGGTTTTCTCTAGATCTTCTATCTTAAGTTTATAATCATTTTAAGCTCTTTTAAAACAAGCTTTTAAGATATTTAAGGGCTCAAGGTCAGATCTTATTTCCAAGTTATAGGACCTGTATCTATTAACTTTAGCAATACATTCAGGAGTGCAAAGATATTCTAATACTTTGGCTTCTTCATGATCAACGATTATTGCTTGGTTTGGAGAAGCATCTTCAACCTTAAAGCTCTAGTCAAAGCCTCCTTTTTCAAGAGCACTGCAGCCAACTGCTTGGGCTTCTCAGTTTGTGGAGCTCCATCAGTGTAGTTTGGTTTGGATTGTGCTTGGCCACCATTTGTCCTTGGTGCCTTGCACTCCCTAGCAAAGTGTTCCATTTAGTTACAGTTATAGCATTTCACCTTTCTTTTATCCAACCCAAACTGTCCACTGGTTACATTGCTGAAAAACTTCCTACATGTCCTCTTGTAGAACTTCTTGGCCCTGTGAGTGAGAAGAGCCATCTACTGGACTATCTCCATGTACTCTAGATCATCTGGATGGATACATTCCAAGTCTTCAAGAGTGAAGAGAAAACTACCCATGCTTTCATCAGTAGACATAAAGGCTTGAGAAGAGCTTGTCTATTGGAATGGGCTTTCTTGGATGTAGATCTCCCTTGGTGTCTCCAGGAAGGTGATGAAAGGACCCTTTTGTGAGTATTCAGGGTAGCAGATGAGATGATGTTATGGTTCTTTGCAATCCCTTTCAATCACATAAAGGGCTGAACTCTGCTGATTGTTGGAGGGGTTGATAGATGGATTTTGCATGTTCATTATCATCTGGTATTCACTAAGGATATCATATAACTCAATGAGAGTAAGGGTCTTGAGATTTTCAGTCCTCTTGATTACCATATAATAGTGTGTCCATTGTCTGGGAAAAGAGGACATGGACTTCCTCATAATGTACCTATTCTCAAGATTTACTCCAACATCTATTAGAGTATCCATAATTTCAACATCTATTCTCAAGATTTACTCCAACATCTATTAGAGTATCCATAATTTCAACATACCTGAAGTATTGTTGAGTCATGCTTTCACCTGTCTTGTAAGTGAAGTTCTTAAACTACTGCTTCAAGAGGTTTTTCTTGTTCGCTTTTGCTTCATTAGACCCCTCGTACATAAGCTTCAGTGCATCCCAGAATTGCTTTGCAGTCTTGCATTTCTTGAAGCCTCTGTAGATAGAGTTTGGAGAAGCAGTTTAGAGAACGGTCATGGCCTTTTGATCTACATCAATCTTCTCCTAATTTTATTTTGAGTAGTCAGCCACTTCCTTTGGTATCATGTCACTACAAGCAGCAGCTGAAGTGGTGCATGGAATATGAGATCCTGAGACAACAGATCCCCACATCCTACTATCTTAGACTTGATGAAGCCTTCCATTCTTTGGCACCAAGTATCAAAGTCATCAGGAGTGATTAGTGGAGATTTTCATGGTACTGGTTTCCGTATCAACCTTGGTAAGAGCTGCCATTTGAGTTGTTAAGTGTTTTGTGAAACTGAAGGGATTTAAGATGGTGAGATCTTACAATCAAGAGCCTAAAATCCTTTGGTACCAATTGTAGAACCGTTGAAGGGGTCAATGCAATAGGTTCATGGTGAGGAGAGACTTAGAACATTTAATAGATCAAATAGGGAACCAAATCTATGGGGATGATACTAAAAAGACAAGTAAATATAAGACAAAACAAGAACAAGATAATATTGGTTTTCAAGAGTGATATATATTACTCTCAAGTTCTATTACAGGTGTTACAAATCATACATAAGAAAGACAAGTATTTGAGATACTTTATACTACATCCTACAACCGGCTATACTTTAAAAGCCAGCTGGAAATGCTAATCTAGAGAACAAGATCAATGTATAGTCAAAAGACAGATAGCCTTTTAACCTGTGACTACAACATGCCATAGCTCACATCCTAATATATTACAAAGAGGATAAATGTACCAAAGTAGAAAGTTATAGACCAATGACCTTAATCTACAATTAATAAAAGTATGGACCTTTTCACCAACTTATCTAAGTTGGCGAGTCTTCAAAGATGGCAACGGAAAGTAGTTCAACTTTCATCAAAAGGTGATCAGAGAAAGCATGTCTTCTCTGTCTTCGGAAGAAATCGGTCTTTGGCTTTAGAAGACTTTGTCTCTGAAGATTCGGAAGACTTCATCTTTGGCTTGAGAAGATATGATCATTTGACTTTGGAAGATCTTACACTTAGCATATTTCACTGAGTTTGTAAAATCTTCCAATGTAACTTCCTTATACTTCATGCATACATGCTAAGAGCTCTTTGGTTGTATCATCCTTTAAGTGTAAACCTTACAACTACTTAATCATAAAAGCAAGAAGATTAAAACAGGTCCTAATTATTCATACTTGAGGCTTTGGTGTCCCTACATTAAAGAAGATTATAACATATGGAAAGTATTTAGATATATGTACATGGGAAAGAAATTTATGCATGTGAAGAACAAATTTACTAACAAGGAGTAGCTAATAAACTATACCATTTAGAAAGCATAAAACCTCTCAAGGGCACATAATCACCAATCCAAAAACAACAACAACAACTCCTATTCTCCAATCTATTTTGGTGCATGTTAGAATCTCAAAGACGTATGCTAAATGGAACTCTATTCATGGTACATGAAATATAAATTATATACAAGTCCTATTTTGTTAGGCTCTGATGCAACTATAGCATCATAGTCGGTTGGTCCATCATATTCTTCTCCTTAGTTGGTTCAATACTGACCTAATGAGAAACAAAACAAACTTCCATGAGGCAAAATTATAGTATTCAAAAATTTACCATAGAATACTAATCATACTAACAACTATTCCATATTTTTCAAGTGATTTTTCATGAAATGAGTGCATTACTCTATCTACATATAGTATATCATTGGCAATTAAATCATTTGCTCACCGCATTATGCAAAAATGGGTATGTTTTGCCTACAAGTATATTCTAACTCAACATTAAAAGGTATAGTGAAACTAAACGTACATGTTAAAAGCATGCTAAATTAAAATATATATTAAAAAATTTAGCATGCTTTACTATGATTAAGTAGATTGTAAGACTGTTTGACCACCTGAAGCTTTTCCTCAAACTCAAGATTAGTTGTAAAACTTTAGGATGTCCCGTCCATTCCATTGTTTGTTACAGGGGCCTTTGAATGGAAAATGTTGAATTAGCATTAATGCATCAAAAGCAAAAAAAGAACATTTCTTAATAGAATTGATGAAACACAACATAATCTAGTTGAATAAAAAATCATGTCATCTTAACACTGTTAAACCCTAGTCACACCATGAGCAGAAGGACACAATTCTTTGCCAAAACCATTCTCGTATAATGGGGCAATTGGCAGCATTTTAATTTCATGTAAAAGGGCATAAAATAAAACATAAAAACAAACAAACAAACAAACCCAGTATATCCCACTCAAGAGCAGGGTCTGGGAGGGGTAGGTGGTGGCAAGTCTTTCCTCTATCCAGATAGGTAGAGAGACCGCTTCCAAAGAGACCCCTGGCTCAAAATAAAACATAAATGTTATATAATAAATTCACTTACGATTAGGTATAGAACCAAATGTTGCGGTATTCATTTCCTATAATGTTCAATAATCAATCATAACCATAATTAAAGTTAAAATGTTCGGGAAAAACCATACAATAGCATTTGTTCAAGCTTCTATCCCCCAATAAAATCAAAATCAAAAGAATAAGATCACAAACTACTTTAGGTGATACTTCTATGGTCTTGCATGCCTGAAATATAAAAATTTATAAGTTTTAGTGAATCAAAATCCACAATAAATCAAAAGGAATCAAATAGAATTAAGTGAAATCGATAGCAAAACTCATGTATGGTAAGTTATACCTTGTTAGCGGTCAGAGTTGTGATTTGCATCGAGGGTAACGACTCTTGTCTTTGCTGAGGTTCAAAACCTCATCTGAAATTTGAATCGAAGCTGCTGATGCAACATCTTATGGTTAGAGTTGGATACCAACACATATCACTACCACCGATGCCGCCGCCGCAACGATTAGAAGAACAAGGTGAAGCAAACGAACTTTCGGTTTGCAGCTGATGAGTATGACCACCATTCAACCGTTTCCCATGTTTATTTATGGTTGTGAATATGACTCAGGACTACCATATGCTTCAGTTTCTTCCTAAAATTGAATCTCGCCTTCAATTTGTTGCTTTAGTTGCACAAGACTTCAATTTGCTGCTTTAATTTGCAATGGGAATGTTAGGGGTGGATAACAGAGGAGGGTGAAGGCAAACCGCCTGCCTTGATGTCGTTCCATAGGAGTGGCCGATGACGGTAACATCTTACAAAAGACTAAGCAGGCCGGAATCGAAGGGGAGGGTCTTGCAAAGAAGACGGACGATCAGAAACGGAACGAGCACGTAAAAACCATACTACCCATTGCTTATGTATTATGTAGTAGTAGTGTGTGTGTATATATTGTTTTCATTATATATTCTATTAAGAATTTAAGAAAAAATTATGTATAATTTTCAAACTTTTTGTATGTACGTGTACTATATTATATAATTTAAAATTTGATATGTATATATTATATACTTTTAAGTTATATGGTTTATATTGTATATCTTTTATTATAAAATTTAACTTATATATGTACCTAACTATATAAGTTAACATATCTGATTTATATTATTAGAAATAAACTAGATAAATAAATAAAAAAATAACTAATTTTTGAACTTTATAATATAAATACTTAGATATACAAATAAAACTTATATAGTTCATATTTTTATAGTATAATTTAAAATAATTTATCTATGTATATAACTATTTAACTTAAAATATTTGATTTATATTATTAGAAATTAATAAATAAATAAATGAATAATTTTAGAACTTTATAATATGAATAATAAAAATTACAAATAAGACTAATCTAATCAATACTAAAACGAGTAATAGATTTATTTTAAAGTATATATTGATCATATCTTTGAAGTCTCTCATTATACATTCTTTCTCAGTCAGCCGCATTATTACTTTTGTGAAATTCCACAATGCCATAATGAAAGACAATGGATATTCACCCTCTAAGTACAAAGATACGTAGTGACATCCATACACATGTGCAATACTTTTAAATTTGTGGTGCATGAGTTCATGTAGACTTATCCACAGTGGAAAATAAATCGTAGCTTCTGTGGGAGATAAGCATTAAAAATTTATATTAAACCTATTGGCGATCAAAATTCCTGTGTAATGCATGATCATCCAGTGTTGATTAGGAGCCAGACTTGATTGTTGCCATTATAAAGTACGTTCTGTCTCATCATATGAGCCAGAAAGAACAATTCTGTATAAATTAGAACTATCATGTAACTCGTTTAAAATCTCATACCTCATATTCAGCCAATATTTTTCACCGAATCCCAAGAAAAATGAAACCGCACAAACCGACAATTAACATCACTCTTTACGTTCTCTATATGTGTTTTATATGGATAGAAAAATTTTGGAATCTATGTTAGTAAATGATGGTGATATAGAGACGATTGAGTTGTGTTCTCTACGCATGAATTGTGTCTCGAGGGACTCAACCTCGTAAAATTATAGCTAGCAAAATCATCAATCATCGTGTGGCTACGACCTAGGGTAGGTTTAGCCGGTGAAATGTTCTGGTTTGTTATGTTTTTGATATTTGAGTGTTGGCCTTCCACGAGTATTTTTTGCATTGTTGGCCCGTTAAGCTTTATTATGCTAGAATCCCTTATGACTTTCATCCTTTCTAACCAATTTCTTTTCACTGCAGGTTTCTTTTTGTCTCTTGTAAGCTTCTTTGAACCTGTCAAGTTCGTCATCACATTAAATATCTTCTTCAACTTGGTTCAACGATACCGGTAAAAAGTCAAGCCTCCTCTAAAATATATCTATCAAGTATAGTGGAATTGGTTCGGCTGCATTTAAATACTATGAGATTTCATAAGCACATGGTAAACCGGAACCACTACGCATATGGCAGCTACAACTTTGATTGGTTTGAATATCATTAACTTGCCCCAACTCCCTAACTAATATATCCAGAGCTTCATGAGAAAATTAGATATCAATAAAACAAATAATATATTTTTGTGTTAAAGTTTGATTTTAATCCGACTTTCTTCGAAGCTTACTTTTATTTGTGTTTCCTGTAAACGGACTATGTTATTTATAATCCCTATAAATTTATCTAAATTTAACTTGTTGAAATTCAAATGTTGTTTTAACAAATCATGTTGGCTCTTTACTCTGTGTATTGTTCGTTCTTATTAATTTAGATGTCAATCAATCCATGCAGACACGAACATCTCTTTATAATTTTGTAACCAGTTGACATCCAAGTAATTAAATTCATCTAAAACGTTAAATCAAATATGTTAGTTTCAATATATAAAATAAAGCAGTAATTTGATCAGATCAAAAATACTTCGATGCTTGTTCATAAACTTTGTCTACAATTGTGTTCCATTTTCATTGTAAGCCTCAATTATTGGAGACTGAAATAGAAATCTTGAGTAATACATAAATTATTCCATTTAGTTTGAGACTTGAAACATGGCCTGCAATGCTTTCAGATGTTGTCATGTTTGAGATATCTACAAAGCAATCGGGTTGCTTCTAGGAAAATTACTTGACAGGCATCCATTGAATCCAACTTTCTATCTATAACTATGAAACATGGTAACATATAGTCATCTAGTATCTTTCTCAGATAATTTAAACCCACTTGAAGTTCTCTTTTTTCCTCATTTCATATGAATACAAAAGCAATACAAAATGTCTTGTTTGTTGAAATTAGGCCAATAATTTGAAAAGGGAGGCGATACCTATTTGTCTTGTACAGGCAATCTAAAATAATCATATGCCGGAACACACCCCATATTTTTAATGATATAGGATTGACAAAAAATAAATCATCTAATTGATTTGACTCGTCATCCGTAGTAAAATCATAGATATATCCACACGTCTGCAAAGATTGGAGAAGTGATTGCATAGGGGTGCTTTTAACTTTATCCAACTTTTGTATCCTTGTGCATGCATCATACATGATTTCAATTATGGACACATTTTTATCATTATTTTCTTTTAAAGTCGTAAGAATATCTGTAACACCCGGATATTTTCCTTGAAGCCAACGAAGTAAGACAAAAGAAATAAAGTCCAAAGTCGGGGGACCAAACTCGCCAATGCAAGAAAGTTGGGTAAATGGGGATATTTGCAGGGAGAGGGCAGCCCTTACCCTCTCCCCACACTCATATTTCAGCCAAAAGAGAGAAAGAAGAGAGAAAAGGAAGAAAGGAGAGAAGAAAGCTTGGTTCGAGTGGGTTCGGGCTTGGAAATCGTCGTGTAGCGGGTCTAGAAGAAGCTCTTCTTTTTGGTGTAGTTTGTGTGAGTTCTAGGACCCCTTTTTTACTCATTTCCAACTGATTTGGGGCTGGAACACATAGTAAACCCGTTTTTGTATGTGTGTGTTTGACCCATTTGGATGTGTTTGCGTGTGATGCGTTTGGAGTTTATTTCCGGCCTTGTGTGTGCTTGAATGGTGTTGTGGTATGCATTCATAAGGTTTGGGATGGTTGATTTGTGCTTAGAATGGGTTTGGATGAGCTTGGAGGTCGAAAATGATAGTTTGGGTTCAGGATGAACTGCATTCTGCATCAGCTAGGGCTAGGCGACCGACTGGGGGCCATACGGCTGATTGAAGTGCGATTGGAGTTCATTCGCACGATGAGGTTCAGTCGCACGACAGGGGGTCCAGTCGCATGGGGAGTCATGCGACTGAGGTCCTATTCGCATAAATGCTCATCCGCATAAGTCCATCCGCATGAGGCCCATTCGCATAAGGCTCATTCGCATAGTGTTCCACCGCATGAGGTCCATTCGCACGATTGGGTGTTCATCCGCATTGGTGTTCATCCGTATTGGTCCATTCACATGATGTTCAGTCGTATGGAGGCCATGCGACTAAAGGGTGCCCATACGCCCAAATAGGGCTGGTGTAACCGAGGGAAAGCGTAGAATAGTCTCTGACTTTCGGGGGAAAGTGCGGATGTAAGTTTTGACGTGAAAGCTCCCGTAAGTTCAAGTAAGATAATAGTTGAGGTCTTAGAGGATATGATGGGCATGATGATGTTGCATGTTTATGCATGATGTATGTTACGTATGTATGATGATGCCCTGTATGATGATGCTACTGTGTATGTTGATGTTCCTTATTATAGTGTATGTTTATCTTTCCCGTGACTTTACGTGTTATGTTAAAGAATGAAACAAAAGTATTATGTAATGTAAAGTGAAAGATAAAGAAAGAGGAGCATGATGAATGAATGCATGCATTAATAATGAATGAGAGTAAAAAAGGCTTGCAAGCAAAAAGTATGAGGTGAGCGACCTTGTTATCGCAATAGACTCAAAATGAAATCCTTGTCTTTCGACCTCAGTAATCGTGGCTGTGTGCCACGAAGATGGTAAAGCTTGACACTGTGATTGACCATTTGTATAGAACCATTATTGCATATCCTAGGTACTGTGGCCAGGAGGTATGGTGCACCATTATAGAAGGTCTATGATAGGCCTAGGTCCAGTACCATGAAACAGAAGGGTATTGCATATGGCAATGGTACACCTAAACTTTACCTTAGGTACTGTGGCCAGGAGGTGCGATGCACCATTATAGAAGGTCTATATTAGGCCTAGGTCCAGTACCACGAAACAGAAGGGCAAGGTTTATGGGTGATGGAAAGAAATGAGGTAATGATGAAAGAGTAAGAATGACAAGAAAGTACCATGAATGAACAGAAGTTAAAGAATGAACGAACGAAACGGGATCCTTGTCACTCGACCTCAGTAATCATGGCTGCGTGCCATGAAGAGGGTAAAGTTTGGCAGGATCTAGATAGAAGTAAAAGATAATGAATGATGAAGATAGTAATGATATTATCTATGTGTACGTATGATGTATGATTGCATGAAAGTAAAGAAACAGTTTTAATGAAAGTAAAGTATTTTACTTATAAAACTAGAACTCACTTAGCAACGCTGAGTTTTTATGTGTTTCCAGTTGGCACGTAAGGTTGCTGAGGATGGCATGGGGCGGCTACTCAGCTCTTTTAGATGGCATCTATTTATATAATGCTTTTGTGATGTAATGCAACAATATATATTTGTAATTGATTAACGATGTATTACTTTGCAAAAAGCTTTTATGATGAAATGAGATGTCACTTTGATTGTTTCCACTGCAATGTATATATAAGATAGATAAACATGTATGTTTTGTGCAATGATCGACCAGCTGTAAGTCCCGGGAACGGGGCCTTACAAGGTTGGTATCAGAGCCAAAGCTTAAGTGAAATGGGTAAAATTTCAAAATAAACCTTAACTTAAACTGAGAATGGGATAGAAAGGGAAGGGATGCCAATCTGAGTAGCTACGTGCCATCAGGTATTTTCTTAATGTTAACCAGTATTATGTGCGCATGTTATGTGATTTATGTGTTACTGGTAGATTTAGATACTGATCTAGTCAGGACAGGTAATGCTTAGGGTATAAAGAGTAAAGTAAGTGGCTAATCACAACTGGCCACTATAATTAGAGACTTACTATATTTGACATAAACTAAGCTATTCCCTTGAATGACCATGCTGGTGTTTGAATCTTTCAGTGTGTGATAGAGGATGACTTGCGTGGTGGACTTGGTGCTGTATCGCGACCCAAAAGAGGCAGGCCTAGAGTTGAAGGTGGTTCCTGAAGAACCCGAGACCCCCTATTCGGAGGGTGCAGATGAGAGCACCAATCTGAGAGCCTCGGTAAAGGAAGCTGTAGTGGAGGAGGTTCATCAAGTCATGCAGACGATCTTACCGTCTGTGGTGACTGAAGTGATTAAGGCTGTAAGGGAAGGAGAGCGGAGAGAGAGGAAAAGGTCCTCGGGAGGATGGGAGCAACTGAAGCCTGAAACGGTTCTCTCTGATGGTGAAAAAGAGGAAGAAGGGGAGCCTGTGCCGGAGGCGGCACGAGGCTACATTTATGGGGCGTTTCAATGATGCAAGCCCCTACTTTTGATGGTAACGGCACTGCTGCTGCTGCTCACCGGTGGGTGAGAAAAATGGAAGCTGTTTTGAACATCACGAGTGCCGGGAGGATCAGAAAATAAAGTTTGCTGCCCACTCTTTTGTGCACTCGGCTCTGTGCTAGTGGGACAATATAGTCTAAGCCGAGGGTAGCAGGGCTATTAGGAGGATGAGATGGTCGGAGCTGAAGAAGTTGGTTATTGAGGAGTTTTGTCCTCACCGGGAAATGGACAAGGTTGAGAGGGAGTTTCTGCAACTAGAGGCGGGAATCATGACACATCAGCAGTACACCACGAAGTTCAACGAGATGGCACGTCTGGTGCCGGATCAGGTGACGCCTCTATCATGGAAGATTAAGAGGTACATTCAGGGTTTGCCAGCGGACATTCGCCGGCACATGATCGCTGCCTGACCGAGCATGTTTAGGTCGGCGGTGGACTTGGCAGGGAGGTTATATGATGAGAGGGCGGTAGTGGTGGTGGCCGAAGGTAGTAAGAAGGGTGGTAGTGACCGAAACTGGTGTGGGAAGAGGCTTGGTCGGGGTGATGCCTCGACGGGTGACAAGAAGGCACGGGTGATGACCGCCGTGTGGTCACATCGGGTGCGGGTATGAAGAAGTGTGGTAGGTGCGGAAGAGAGCATAGTGGGGAATGTAGACTGGGGTTGAACGTGTGCTTCAAATGTGGGAAGTCGGGGCATATAGCCAGGGACTGTCGTATAGTCCGGTGCTTTAACTATGGCGTGGAGGGCCACATAACTAAGGATTGTAAGAAGCCTATGGCTGAGGGTTCCGGGGTGAAGAAGACGGGAAGAGAAGGACCGAGGGCAAGCGCCAGGGCATTCACCATGACACAAGAGGAAGCTAGGACGGACCCTGATGTTGTGTCCGGTACATTTCCGGTGAACCAAACTTTAGCTTCTGTGTTATTTGATTCGGGTGCCAGTAGAAGTTTTATTTCTGCTGCTTTCTGTGCTATACTGCCTGTTAGTAGTAGACGTGTTGACGCGCCCTTTGATGTAGAAACTGCCATAGGTAAGTCTACCAGGATTTCTAAGATGATAGAGAACTGTGATGTGGAATTAGAAGGCCATAAGTTTCCTGTTAGACCGTTTATGATGATCCTAGGTGGTTTCAAATTGGTTCTTGGGATGGATTGGTTGGTGGACTTCAAGGCGAATATAGCGTGTCGCAAGAAGATGATTCGTTTGATAGCGCCTGACGAGAGTTCGGTAACTGTTTATGGGGATCGGGTCACGACGATCCCGAAAGTAATCTCAATGGCAGTGGCGGGAAAGTGTATGAGGCGTGGATGTAGCGCCTACTTGTGTTATGTAAAGGATGTGGAAACGCCAACACCACAACTATCCGATGTTCCGGTTGTGTGTGACTTTCCAGACGTGTTCCCAGAAGACTTATCAGGAGTTCCACCAGACAAAGAGATTGAGTTTCAGATTGATCTGATGCCAGGTGCCCAACCTGTTGCCAAGGCACCGTATCGCCTGGCTCCGACTGAGATGAAAGAGTTGATGGAGCAATTGCAAGAGCTGCTTGATAAGGGGTTTATTAGACCGAGTATCTCTCCTTGGGGTGCTCCGATCTTATTCGTAAAGAAGAAAGACAGTAGCATGAGGATGTGTATAGACTACCGTGAGCTGAACAAGTTGACGGTCAAGAATCGGTACCCGTTACCGAGGATTGATGATTTGTTTGATCAGCTTCAAGGTGCTAGTTGGTTTTCACGGATAGATCTTCGATCTGGCTACCATCAGCTAAAGGTGAAAGAGCAGGATATTCCTAAAACAGATTTTCGCACACGTTACGGTCATTACGAGTTCCTCGTTATGTCTTTTGGTTTGACCAATGCGCCAGCTGCTTTTATGGATCTGATGAACCGAGTGTGTCGTTCGATGTTGGATAAATCAGTGATTGTGTTTATTGATGATATCTTGATTTATTCAAAGAGCAAGATAGAGCATGCCGGTCATATTCGAGAGGTGTTGGAGACGTTAAGAAAGGAGAAGTTGTATGCCAAGTTCTCCAAATACACGTTTTGGTTGCGCGAGGTTCAATTCTTGGGTCACGTGGTGAATCTGGAGGGGATTATGGTGGATCCGGCAAAGGTGGAAGCGGTGATGCAATGGAAGTCTCCAAAGACGCAATCCGAGATTCGCAGTTTCTTGGGTTTGGCAGGCTACTATAGAAGATTCATCCAAGACTTTTCCAAGATCGCTTCTCCACCAACCAAGTTAACCCGAAAAGATGTAAAGTTTGTGTGGAGTCAAGCTTAGGAGAAGGCATTTGAGGAATTGAAGGCGAGGTTGACCCAGGCTCCTGTATTGTCATTACCCAATGGAAGTGAAGATCTAGTGGTTTATTCTGATGCTTCCTACTTGGGGTTGGGGTGTGTGTTAATGCAGAGAGGGAAGGTTATAGCCTATGCATCTTGACAGTTAAAGGTTCATGAGGTTAACTATCCTACTCATGACTTGGAGCTAGCAACTGTGGTCTTTGCACTAAAGATTTGGAGGCACTATCTCTACGGGACGAAGTGCACCATTTTCACTGACCACAAGAGCTTGAAGTACTTCTTCGAGCAGAAGGACTTGAACATGAGTCAGAGAAGATGGTTGGAGCTCATAAAGATTATGATTGTGAGATCCATTATCATCCGGGCAAAGCCAACGTGGTGGCGGATGCCCTTAGCCGAAAGGAAAGGCCTGAGCCGATTCGAGTGAAAGCGTACCAGTTGATTATGACCTCTGATGTGATGAAGCAAGTCAAAGAGTTTTAAGATGAGGCATTAAAAGAAGATCATCTTAACTCTGAAAGGATGAGAGGTCTAGTCACGGAGTTGGGTGAGAACACTCTCGGTGTTAAAACCCGATTCGGGCGAATGTGGATTCCTCGTTTTGGGGATCTACGAGTGAAGATTATGGATGAAGCTCCTAAGACTCGATACTCTATTCATCCCGGTGCTACAAAGATGTACCAAGACATGAAGAAAGATTATTGGTGGCCGGGTATGAAGCGTGACGAGGTGGAATATGTGAGTAAGTGCCTTACTTCCTTGCAAGTGAAGGCTGAGCATCAAAAGCCGTATGGGAAGATCCAACCTTTGGATATACCGGAATAGAAGTGGGGGCATATTACCATGGATTTCATTACGAAGCTGCCGTGTACTCCGAAAGGGTATGATGCTATATGGGTGGTTGTTGATCGCTTGACGAAGAGTGCTCACTTCCTACTAATCCGTGAGACATATTCATCTGAGCGGTCGGCTGATCTGTTCATCAAGTAAATTGTAACTCGTCATGGTGTGCCGGTGTCTATTGTGTCCGATCATGACACCCGGTTCACGTCCAAATTCTGGAAGAAATTCCACGACGCCATGGGGACGAGGTTACATATTAGCACGGCTTATCATCCCCAGACTGATGGTCAGTCAGAAAGGACCATTCAGACATTGGAGGACATGATTCGGGCATGTGTGATTGATTTTGGGGGAAGGTGGGATGACCACTTACCATTAGCTGAATTCTCATACAACAGCTATCATGCCAGCATTGGTATGCCATCTTATGAGATGCTATACGGTAGGAGATGTAGAACACCGTTTGTTGGGGTGATATTGGTCATAAAGAGTTAGGGAGCGTCGAGGTGATCGAGGCTATGACTGAAAAGCTTGAAAGTATCAAAGCCTTCATGAAGGCAGCCAAAGATAGACAGAAATCGTATGCTGATAAACGACGCGGGCCGATTGAGTTCCAGGTGGGTGACCGGGTTATGTTGAAGGTCTCACCTTGGAAGGGTATCATTCGCTTCCGAAAGCGGGGCAAGTTGAGCCCGAGATACATAGGCCCATTCCGAATCATTGCTCGAGTAGGAGGGGTGGCCTATAGATTGGAGTTACCAGATGAGTTAAGTGGAATTCACCCGACATTCCACGTATCTCATCTAAGGAAGTGTTTGGTAGATGAAGATATGATTGTTCCAGTGGAGGATATCGAAGTAGACGAACGGCTCAATTATGTGGAGCAACCAGTGGTAATCATCGATCGAAAAGAGAAGAGGCTGAGAAATAAAGTGGTTCCTCTTGTGCGTGTACAGTGGAAGCACAGAAAGGGATCCGAGTCAATGTGAGAGACCAAAGAGGAAATGAGACATCATTACCCACGTTTGTTTGAGGAATAACATGTTTCGGGGACGAAACCTATATAAGGGAGTTGGACTTGTAACACTCGGATATTTTCCTTGAAGCCGACGAAGTAAGAAAAAAGAAATAAAGTCCAAAGTCGGGGGATCAAACTCGCCAACACGAGAAAGTTGGGTAAATGGGGATATTTGAAGGGAGAGGGCAACCCTTACCATCTCCCCACACCCATATTTCAGCCAAAAGAGAGAAAGAAGAGAGAAAAGGAAGAAAGGAGAGAAGAAAGCTTGGTTCGAGTGGGTTTGGGCCTGGAAATCGTCGTGTAGCGGGTCTAAAGAAGCTCTTCTTCTTGGTGTAGTTTGTGTGAGTTTCTAGGACCCCTATTTTACTCGTTTCCAACTGATTTGGGGCTGGAACACATAGTAAACCCATTTTTGTATGTGTGTGTGTTTGACCTATTTGGATGTGTTTGCGTGTGATGCGTTTCGAGTTTGTTTCCGGGCTTGTGTGTGCTTGAATGGTGTTGTGGTATGCATTCCTAAGGTTTAGGATGGTTGATTTAGGATTAGAATGGGTTTGGATGAGCTTGGAGGATGAAAATGACCGATTGGGTTTGGGATGAACTGCATTCTGCATCAGCTAGGGCTAGGCGACCGACTGGAGGCCATACGGCCAATTGAAGTGCGATTGGAGTTCATTCGTACGACTGAGGTTTAGCCGCACGACAGGGGGTCGAATCGCATGGGGAGTCATGCGACTGAGGTCCCATTCGCATAAGTGCTCATCCGCATTAAGTCCATCCGCATGAGGTCCATTCGCATAAGGTCCATTCGCATAGTGTTCAACCGTATGAGGTCCATTCGCACGATTGGGTGTTTATCCGTATTAGTGTTCATCCATATTGGTTCATTCGCATGATGTTCAGTCGCATGGAGGCCATGCGACTGAAGGGTGCCCATACACCCAAATAGGGCTGGTGTACCCGAGGGAAAGCGTATAATAGTCTCTGACTTTCGGGGGAAAGTACGGATGTAATTTTTGACGTGAAAGCTCCCGTAAGTTCAAGTAAGATAATTGTTGAGGTCTTAGAGGATATGATGGGCATGATGATGTTACATGTTTATGCATGATGTATGTTACGTATGTATGATGATGCCCTGTATGATGATGCTACTGTGTATGTTGATGTTCCTTATTATAGTGTATGTTTATCTTTCCCGTGACTTTACGTGTTATGTTAAAGAATGAAACGGAAGTATTATGTAACGTAAAGTGAAAGATAATGAAATAGGAACATGATGAATGAATGCATGCATTAATAATGAATGAGAGTAAGAAAGACTTGCAAGCAAAAGTATGAGGTGAGCGACCTTGTTATTGCAACAGACTCGAAATGGAATCCTTGTCTTTCGACCTCAGTAATCGTGGCTGTGTGCCATGAAGAGGGTAAAGCTTGACACTATGATTGACCATTTGTATAGAACCATTGTTGTATATCCTAGGTATTGTGGCCAGGAGGTGTGGTGTACCATTATAGAAGGTCTATTATAGGCCTAGGTCCAGTACCACGAAACAGAAGGGTATTGCGTATGGCAATGGTATGCCTAAACTTTAACTTAGGTACTATGGCTAGGAGGTGTGGTGCACCGTTATAGAAGGTCTGTGTTAGGCCTAGGTCCAGTACCACAAAACAGAAGGGTAAGGTTTATGGGTGATGGAAAGAAAGGAGGTAATGATGAAAGAGTAAGAATGACAAGAAAGTACGATGAATGAACGGAAGTTAAAGAATGAACGAACGAAACAGGATCCTTGTCACTCGACCTCAGTAATCATGGCTGCGTGCCATAAAGAGGGTAAAGTTTGACAGGATCTAGATAGAGGTAAAAGATAATGAATGATGAAGATAATAATGATATTGTCTATGTGTACGTATGATGTATGATTGCATGAAAGTAAAAAAACGATTTTAATGAAAGTAAAGTATTTTACTTATAAAACTAGAACTCACTCAGCACTGAGTTTTTATGTGTTTTCAGTTGGCAGGTAAGGTTGCTGAGGATGGCACGGGGCGGCTACTTAGCTCTTTTGGATGACATCCATTTATATAATGCTTTTGTGATGTAATGCAACAATATATATTTTGTAATTGATTAATGATGTATTACTTTGCAAAGGCTTTTATGATGAATTGAGATGCCACTTTGATTGTTTCCGCTGCAATGTATATATAAGATATATAAAAATGTATGTTTTGTGCAACGATCGACCAGCTGTAAGCGTCCCGTGAACGGGGCCTTACAATATCACGTGGCTGAATATTCTTTCTTGTAAGGTCTTCCACCACTGCTTACACCTCTTTATACAATCTATTTGCATAAGCATGACCCTTCAAAATTTTAGAAGGTTCATGGTGTTGGATTCTTTATGTCCAAGACACATAGAACATTGATGTGGTTAGTACATCATGATCCAAGTCAGGTCATACCCAATAACAAGCTTAGCAAACACCAATAAATATTTAATTGATGATATGATCATGCAATTGAATAAAGACACCAATTTAGAAAATGGGTTTTTCTAAATAAGTTGCATATGAGATAGAACAACTTATAGGGATATTTTGTTCAAGAGTATTATTTGTAATGTTATTTAAATTAGTTAAGTAACATCACAAAGTGTGCATGAGTTATAAAATTAAAAGGGTTAATTATATAATTTAACAAGATGGCTAGTTAAAAATAAAAGACAAAATTTTAGGGGGGAAAAACCCCCTTGTTCCACGTCGACCGCCCCCTTTTGAAGAAGGGGGATTCCATTTGTCGTGAAACTATCCCATCTTTGAAAACACACACACACTCTATTCCCTCTCTCTCATACATGCAAAGGATCATCAAGAACAAGGGTTTTCTCTCTACCTTCTTGAAGATACATAGCTGAAAATTCGGATTTTCAGCTCTTATGGGTTCGAAATTGGTGTTCAAATCCTAGCAACAAGGTGTTTGCATGATGCTTGTGGGTATGGATGCTTGAGGACACCTCTCCTTGTTGTTTTGGTCATTCAAGAAGCTCATTTTCTTCCTCCTTCATCACGTTTTCAGCAGCATACAAAAGGTAGTTTGTATGTCATACTTTGGTTGTTATTTGTTGTTGATAGCTAGTTCAAACACATATAAATGATCCTTATGTTCTTGGGTTTGTTGTTGTTATGAAATGAACCTTATTTTTCAGATTACAAATGAACATATTAAGTTATTTATCCGCTGCGTTTTTCTTGTTTAAATGGTTAAACAACTATGTATATGGTCCAACAAACCCAACATTGGCATCTAGAGCCGGATATATGGATGACTAGTTTCATTTGTCCTTGTAAAATTGGTTTTATGGGGCTTTAACAACCTTATAGGGCTGTTTTGTGGTGATATTATAAATCCCCAACCTTTCAAGGTTATATCTAACATGCTTGTGATTAAACCTTGAAAGAAAGATATCAAGTGGTTGATTATGTTTTTTTTTGTTTGGACAAAAGACCCTAAATTCTTGGTTTATGTTGGCTGAAAATTTAGGGTCATATGGGGATTTATTTGGTTCTTAAATGTTGTATATGATGTTTCATATTGGTGCATAACCTAGCCTTGACCTTGGTTTGATTTGGTTTTGAATGGATGTTTGTTTGGTTGATTTCATTCATAAAGGGCTGTAATATTATTCTTCTGTGTTTTGTATTTGGATATAATTTATTTATTCATTCAATGACAATGTAATAGATAGATTAAGTGTGCTTTCTTTTATTAGAAAATTTGTATTAGGATATAAATTTTGTAAAAGAAGACGCACAAGATGGAAGCACAAAAGGAAGACACAAGAGAAGGACTTGAAGCATTTGGATGCAAGTTCAAGTGGGGGTCTTTGGAGATCTCATCTTTTGTGTTGTGTTAAACCCTTAGGAATGACCTTATGACAACACTTGTGATGGCAAACAAGTGTGGTCAACTTAGTGGCTATGGTTATGCACTTGTGATTGTATGGTTGTGCTTGTTTGATTTGTTTAATTTTGGTTGATTGTTGGATATTTGGATATGTATAACAAACTAATTAACAAACAAAACAAGCTGAAAATTTATGGTTCCTAATCATTAGGTGATTAATAAAAGGTTATTAAAAGGATTAATGATTTTAATAAATGGGTTTTATTAAAAAGGAGAACCATAGGGTACCATGTTTTTGAAAGCATGCAAATACAAGGTACATAGAGTTTTTAAAACTAGAATTAATGAAAACTAAAATCCCTTTGGAAACAAGTTTAACACCATCCTTTTACGCGACACTCGAATCACTTGAGAACTATTTGTGGGATAAAGGTCACCTAACCACTTTTAGGGAACTTGTGTTTTGAGGTGGGCTTAACGTATTTGTAGGATAAAGGTCACCTAACCACTTGTATGTGTAAACTCACACGTGTGTGTAAGTAGGATGACTTGAATTGGAAACCATGTGCATAGGGTCACCGAAGCATGGCGTACAATGGTGTTGATGGGATTAAACAAGCCAACCAAATATAAGATGTTTAACCGATCCCATAAAGGCTAGAAGTTGCAATAGGTTGCAATTGTCAAATGTTGACTACCTTGTTAATTTAAATAATGGGATAAAGGTCACCTAACCTTATTTGAATGTAACGTTGGATTCTAAATTTTAATTATTAATTGTCTATGAGACATAAAGGGTATTAATAATTAAAATGTAATTTTTCAGAAATACTAATAAGAACTTTGTAAATTTTGTAAAATGGCCGCAAACAATAATGCTACCACCCCGACCGTCCATACCCTATCACTGAGAACTATTTTAGAGAGGGATCGTCTGAACCATAACAACTTTATGGACTGGTTTCAAAACTTGAGAATTGTTCTCAAGCAAGAGAAAAAGGCCTATGTCCTTGACGATCCTATTCCTGACTAACCCGACCCCGGGGATGTTGAGGCCTATAATGATTGGCTTCAGTATACTAAGGATTCCATGCAGGTATCCAGCCTCATGTTGGGAACTATGATTCCCGAACTCCAAAAGGACTTGGAGCATCTTAGGGCATATGACATGATTACCCAATTGAAGGAAATGTTCCTTCAACAAGCTAGGGTAGAGCGCTTCAAAACGGTTCGAGCGCTTCATGCGTGTCGCATGGAAGAAACTCAATCGGTATCATCTTATGTACTTAAAATGAGAAGCCACATTGATCACCTCGAGAGGCTTAACTGTCCTGTCTCAAAGGAGTTGGCCACGGATTTGATCCTTAATAGCCTAACTAAAAGGTTTGAGACGTTCATAATGAATTACAATATGAACGGATGGGACAAGAGTATTGGTGAGCTTCACGTAATACTCAAAACAGATGAGGCGGGGATGGGTAGAAAGGTTCTACCTGTTCTCTCGATCAATGAGGGAGGCAATAGGAAAAGGCCATTCCCTGATCCCAAGGCAAATATTGCCAAAGGAAAGGGGCACATCAAAGGCAAAGGGAAAGGGAAGGTTAAAGCGGAACCTCCAAATCCTAAGCTTATGAAGCGTAAGGTAACGGAAAATGATCCATGCTTTGAGTGTGGTGAGATATGACATTGGAAAGGGAATTGTCCAACCTATCTAAAAGAGTTGAGAAACAAGAGGGATGCTGGGCAGACCTCAGATAAAACTTTCATGATCGATATTGACTTAAATGTTATTTCTTCAAACACATGGGTATTGGATACCGGGTGTGGAACTGACAATTTACAAACTGTTGCAGGAGTTCAAAAGAAATAAGCACTTTAAGAAGGGAGACACAAGTCTCTACATGGGCAACGGAGCAAAAGTTGTTGTCGAAGCCTAAGGAGACTATGTTTTGAAACTTTCAAATGGTTTAAAAGTTGTTCTTAAAAACATTTTGTATGCTCCTAGTTTGACTAGGAACATAATTTCAGTTTCCCTTTTAAAATAATATGGTTATGATTTAAAGTTTGTAAACGATGGTATTTATGTTTATATGGATGATGTATATTATTTCAAGGCTAAGCCTTTTAATGGTATTTACGAATTGGTTCATGTTGATTCATCCTATAATAACACATTATACCAATCAAGCACCAAGAAACTTATAATGAGTTCAAGTGACTCTTATCTTTGGCATTGTCGTCTTGGTCACATAAATAAGAATCGGATTCAAACACTTCAAAAGAATGGTCTTTTGAAAACAAATGAAAATGGTTCATTTGATAAGTGTGAATCTTGTTTACAAGGTAAGATGACCAAGTCGCCCTTTAGTGGTACTAACGAGAGGGCAAAAGACTTATTAGAAATCATACATTCGGATGTATGTGGTCCTTTAAGACAATGACAAGGAATGGTGAAAGATACTTCATTGCCTTTACCGACGATTACAGTTGCTATGGTTATGTGTACTTGATGACACATAAACATGAAGCTTTTGAAATGTTCAAAATCTTCAAGAATGAAGTAGAATATCAACTTAATAGAACTATCAAAGTTCTCCATTCAGATAAAGGAGGTGAATACCTAAGTGAGGTTTTTCAGGATCATCTAAGAAGTTATGGGATTGTCTCACAACTTAATCCTCCCAGAACACCATAACATAATGGTGTGTCTGAAAGGAGAAATTGAACCCTATTGGATATGGTTCGATCTATGATGGCTATAAGCTCACTACCTCTATGATTTTGGGGTTTCGCACTACTCTCCGCGGCTCGTATTTTGAATATGGCCCTGACCAAGAAAGTGGATTCGACACCTTTTGAAAAATGGCATGGAAGAGTTCCATTGCTATCTTATTTAAAAGTATAGGGCTGTGAAGCTTATGTTAAGCTTAACACCCAAAACAAATTGGAAAGTCGATCCACTAAGTGTATATTTGTTGGATATCCCAAAGACTGTATAGGATACTACTTCTTTGATCCAACAGAGCAAAAGGTATTTATTGCTCGAAAGGCAGAGTTCTTGGAAGCCAAGTTCCTTATGGAAGGAATGACGTATAGAACAGTGGAATTTGATGAGGATCAAGATCCACAAGCTTTCAACAAGAGGTTGTTGATGATGATCAAGAGGTTTATCAATACACACTAAACGTTCGCAGATCTGGTAGAATTAACATTCCACCTTAAAGATATGGATTTTTCAAGGATGGATGCTATGTGGTTGACTCCGATGAGCCAACTACATACCATGGTGCAATGTCCAATTTGAATTGTGACAAATGGCTAGAAGCCATGAACGTAGAGATGCAATCCATGTATGACAACCAAGTCTGGGAATTGGTTGACCCTCCGCTTAACTCCAAACCAGTTGGATGCAAGTGGGTTTTCAATAAGAAAACAGATATGCGTGGAAACTTGGATACTTACAAAGCAAGACTTGTAGCAAAAGGTTTCACTCAAACTCAAGGGGTTGGTTATGATGAAACCTTCTCGCCTGCAACAATGCTAAAGTCTATTAGGATATTGTTTGCCATAGCTGCTCATTATGACTATGAGATTTGGCAAATGGATGTCAAAACTGCTTTCCTTAATGGATATCTTGAGGAAGATGTCCATATGGAACAGCCTGAAGGTTTTGTCGATCCAAAACATCCTAAAAGGTATGCAAGTTAAAGAGATCAATCTATGGATTGAAACAAGCATCGAGAAGTTGGAATCAACATTTTGATGAAAAGATCAGGAAATTTGGCTTCATAAAAACGCTGATGAAGCTTGTGTGTATAAAACGGCTAGTGGGAGTGCAATTACATTCTTAGTATTGTATATTGATGACATACTACTATTTGGAAATGATATTCCAACCATGGAAGGTGTTAAAACCTGGCTTGGGAGCTGTTTTTCCATAAAAGATCTCGGTGAAGCCGCCTATATTTTGGGAATAAAGATCTATAGGGATAGATCGAGGCGGTTGATAGGTCTAAACCAAAGTGCATACATTGATAAAATCTTGATAAGGTTCAAGATGGAAAACTCTAAGAAAGGTATGGTACCTATTCAAAGTGGGACAATATTGAGTGCATCTCAATGTCCAAGCTCAAAGGATGAGCAAGATCGTATAAAGGACGTCCATATGCGTCTGCTATAGGATCCATCATGTATGCGATGATATGCACTAGACCGGACGTGTCATGCGCGTTAAGCATGACAAGCAGATATCAGTAGAATCCAGGTAATAGCCATTGGATGGCTGTTAAAAGTATATTGAAATACCTTAGGAGGACTGAGGATGTGTTTCTAATATACGGATCTGATAAAGAGGAACTCGTTGTAAAGGGTTACACGGATGCGAGTTTCCAAACTGATCGAGATGATTCTTGATCACAATCGGGGTATGTCTCCATTATGAATGGGGTAGCATTGTCCACTACAGAATCCGAATACATAGCCGTCTCATTTGTAGCTTGGGAAGCTACATGGATAAAGAAGTTTATCGCCGATCTAGGGGTGGTCTCTACCATTCAAGACCCCCTAGAAATCTTTTGTGATAACGAGGGTGCGATTGCTCAAATCAAGGAACCCCGTGTACATCAAAAGACTAGGCACATTGAGCGGAGATTCAACTTCATAAGTTATGAAGTTGAAAAGGGAAAGATATGTATTCGCAAAGTTCACACTGATCAAAACATTGCAGATCCACTCACGAAGCTCCTTGAAGGGGCAAAGCATGAAAGTCATACTTGTGCCTTAGGACTTCGATATTCCAGTGATTGGAATTGATCTGTTTAGTATTAATATTGAAAATATGGAATTGTAATCAGCTTAGCAAACACCAATAAATATTTAATTGATGATATGATCATGCAATTGAATAAAGACTCCAATTTAGAAAATGGGTTTTCTAAATAAGTTGCATATGAGATAGAACAACTTATAGGGATATTTTGTTCAAGAGTATTATTTGTAATGTTATTTAAATTAGTTAAGTAACATCACAAAGTGTGCATGAGTTATAAAATTAAAAGGGTTAATTTTATAATTTAATAAGATGGCTAGTTAAAAATAAAAGACAAAATTTTAGGGGGGAAAAACCCCCTTGTTCCATGTCGACCGCCCCCTTTTGAAGAAGGGGGATTCCATTTGTCGTGAAACTATCCATCTTTGAAAACACACACACTCTATTCCCTCTCTCTCATACATGCAAAGGATCATCAAGAACAAGGGTTTTCTCTCTACCTTCTTGAAGATACATAGCTGAAAATTCGGATTTTCAGCTCTTATGGGTTCGAAATTGGTGTTCAAATCCTAGCAACAAGGTGTTTGCATGATGCTTGTGGGTATGGATGCTTGAGGACACCTCTCCTTGGTGTTTTGGTCATTCAAGAAGCTCATTTTCTTCCTCCTTCATCACGTTTTCAGCAGCATACAAAAGGTAGTTTGTATGTCATACTTTGGTTGTTATTTGTTGTTAATAGCTAGTTCAAACACATATAAATGATCCTTATGTTCTTGGATTTGTTGTTGTTATGAAATGAACCTTATTTTTCAGATTACAAATGAACATATTAAGTTATTTATCCGCTGCGTTTTTCTTGTTTAAATGGTTAAACAACTATGTATATGGTCCAACAAACCCAACACATGGTTATGTTCGTAACACATAACATGTATTTTCCAACCTCTATCTTCTTTATGATATTTTGCTATAAGTTAAAACAAACATCTTGTCTTCTTTGTGCCTGAATGCGTGGTTGAATTTGATGTTGACTTGTATACATCACCATAATCGCACATAAGGAATGCCTTGTTGATGAAGGCGTATACGGTCTTCTTCATTCTTTATGTGACAATAATGCATCCAAGATTGCGTTTAGTGTTTTGCACCCAATCCATCAAACTCCTTTCTTGTTTGGTACACCCAATCATTATGAAATTGAGATATTATAGAGTTGAATTACGAAGTAACTGTGAATGAATTTTGAATGAATTGTGTATAATTATGAATTGTGAATCCTTAATTATGAATGTATAGACATATTGGTAGTCACTTTATATCAAATCAGCCAAGGAATTGTCAATTGTGAAAATTACCATTATTTCTTGTGTAGATAAAATTAACATCTTGTATTGTGAATTATTATCTGCTATTATTGTGAATAAATTGTGAATAAATATGAATATTACTTTTTTATATTTGATTTTTTAATATATTTTAGTTTGATATACAAAGAATAAGTAATTACAATTTATATAACTAAAAAGTTACATTATTATACAAATAAAAAAATTACATTTTCACAAATACAAAAGAAAAATATATTTCTACTGATATGGGTCTTCATGAGAGTCTTGATAACGGAGGTACCCACATTTGATTATTAAATTTAAACCTCCACCTAACTTGCAGATAATCTGCAATCATATCCATTCGTATAAGATGTTCACGATCAACAAACCCAGACATAAGAACCAGCCCGTTTAACCTTGCCACGTTCTCAGGTAGGGGTGTTCAAAAAATCTGAAATCCGAAAAAATCCGTAATCCGAACCGTATCCAAAAATAGAATAAACTGATTCGAATTCTTATTCAAACATTCGATCGGATTCCATCCGAATCCGAATTACTAATTCAGATTTCGGATGACAAAATTTTTTAATTCGGATTGTTCGGATTAGTCAGATATCCGATTAATCCAAATAAGAAGACCATTAGTTTTTTAATTATATGTTCCCTATTAGAATAACTAGCCCAATTTAGTTTGTTACATCCCATTACTAAATAAAAACTAGGGATCGACTATTACCCTATAACTAAATCGGCTACCATTTCAAAATATTCTACAACCCCCATTCGCTGCATCTTCCAAACCTCCAACTGGACTACTCCAGGCTCCATCGCAGCTCCTCCAGGCTCCATCGCAGCTCCTCCAGGCTTTATCGCACCCTCCTCCAAGCTCCATCACAGCCTCCTCCAAGCTCCATCGCAGATCCACATCGTAGCAAGTTAGGGACTCTGCAAGTCCTCCATCGTAACCTCCTCAGTTGCAGCGACATAGCGACTCTACATGTCATCTTGCAACTTTTCTTCTTTTAAAAATTAAAAGTACATAAAATATAGTGGTGGACATAAATTTCATGTATTCGCATCTTTCAATTAAACATTATAATTTGTGTGTTTGTTATTGTTGTAATCGGTGGAATGGATTGACTTTTGAGAGCATTTGGTCTGTCATCTAACTAGAAGTCTAAATTCAATATGTTGTATAAATTGTGTGGTTGTTATTGAATCAATAAGTTATATGAATTATATGGTTGATGATAACAATATGGATTAGGTTAACAATATGATAATAGTATGGTTATTAAATCAATCTGTTATATGTTATAACATCATCGTTGTTATTAACAATATGTTATTACTTGTTAATGATATGAGGATTGAGTGTAATGTTGCTTATTAACAGTATGGTTTAGATGTAGTTATATTATATATGTTATGTGTTAATAAAATATGGATGTGAGTTTTCAAAGTTATGTTTTTGTTAATACTTCACTTTTGTTGTTTGTTAAAATGTAAATGATCTTTATGCATATTGTCATTTATTGAGTTTGTTGTAAAATGTCTATGGAGGGGGATTCTAATGCAACTACTTTGAAAACAGAATGTTCCAAGAAAGCAAGGAGTTATAACCCAAGATTAGTTGTATGGAAATATTTCACTAGGTATTTTGATAAGGATGGAAAAGAAAGGGCGAGATGTAATTATCATTTAGCAAATTACACTTGTGAATTAAAAGGTTCGGGAACATCTAATGCAAAAAATTACATTCGAAGTGTAAGAATAACCCCGCAAATAATTCTTCTAATAAGTCAAATCTTGCATTTAGTATAGAGAAGGATGAGGAAACTAGTGATAGTAAAGTTTGTTTACACTTCGGTTTGGTCAGAAAAAAGGTAAAAGAGCAATAGCTGAAATGTTTATTATTGATGAGTCACCTTCCAACTTTATAGAAAATGAAGGATTTAGAAGGCCCATGAGAATTTGTCAGCCATAATTTGTTGTTCCATCTCGAAGCACAATTAGAAGGGAGTGCTATCAAATATAGCTTGATGAAAAAGTTAAGCTTAAAGATCAAATGGAAAAATTCAGTTCATAGAGTTTGTTTGACAACAGATACATGGACATATTTACAGTGAATCAACTATATGTGTCTTACTACATATTATGTTGATGAGAATCAGAACATGCCAAAAAGTGATAAACTTTTGTTCTATTTCAAGTCATCGAGGAATGATATTGGACAAGCCATGGAGAATTGCTTGATTGATTAGGAATCATAAAATGTTATGACTATTACTGTTGATTAGGAATCATAAAATGTTACCTCAAACTCATATTTGGGCTACATTAGTTGTATGGATACAGTTTTGAAACAATTTCGTTTAAGTGATGACGAGTAGTTAAAAAACATGGCTGACTCAATGATATTGAAATTTAACAAGTATTAAGGTGATATCAAAAAATTAAACGTGTTGGTGTTTGTTGCTTCTCTTTTTGATCTAAGGACAAAGTTGGCGTACCTTAAGGTCAATCTTCATGGAATGTATGGGATTGAGCTCGGGGATAAACCTTGTTAGTTGTGTGAAGAAGTGTTGCTTAATATATTCAATGATTATAAAAGAATTCACTTGGAAAATCACACAACCAAAGCTTTGGCATCATTATCTAAGTCTGTGAATGAAGGCACTTCAAGTAGTAAAGGTTTTAATTTGTTTAGTAGTACTGATACATTTAGAGCATTAAGAGAAAGAAACATGGCCGAGGTAAAAAGAAAAAGCTAGAATTGAGTGGGGCAGAAGATTTTAAGATTGATTTAGACAGGTACTTGAAAGAGGAGATTGAAGGAGACAATGTATGGTTTGAAAGTGAAGATTTCACTGTTTTGGGTTGGTGGAAGAAGAGAAGTCCTGCATTTCCTATTTTGTCATTAGTTGCTTGTGATATTTTAGCCATTGTATTTCAATAATGGCTTTAGAATCCGTGTTTAGCACAGGACGTATAGTGCTTCATTCATTTACGAGTTCTTTATCTTCCCAAATTATTGAAGCTTTAATTTGTTGTCAAGATTGGATGTGTTCTAGTGGTGTTGCTTGTAATGTGGAAGAAAACATTGAAGATCTTGATAAATTCGAAGAAGGTTATTAACTCTTCATTGTCTATTATTTTCTCAACTGGTTATTTTTATTACATCTACAAGTATAACTTCTAATTGTCTTTTTATTGTTCTTGTAAACATGAGAAAGATATCGATTGATTAAAAGAGTTGGTTGCGTGTTTGGTGGTGTGTTTGGTGTGCTTGCTGGGACAAGAAGACTTTGTTTTTTAACTTTCATGAATCAGGGCATGTTTTCTAGACTACTTTTTGTATTTGTGTTTAAGAATAATTCGTATTTTTCGGGTTTATTTGTTTCATTGTTAGCGATTCTAAACTAGTATATGTTAGGAACTAAAAACTAAAGATGAACAAAAAATAGTAAAAAGTTGATTTTGATTTATTCGGATTATTCGGATAGTTTCAGATTATTTGGATTTATATGAATCCAACCCGAATTGAATTCGAATAGATTCGGATCGGATGAGGAACCTTATTCGGATCGGATCGGATTTCGGATGGGTCTGCAAAATTTTCATATTCGAATAATCCGAGCCAAATAATTCGTTATCCGATCCGATTAACACCCCTATTTTCAGGGGTGAGAACCAGTAAAGACTAAGCGAGGCGAGTAACATATGTACCACCATAAATAACTCTACTCTTCTTTATCCCCGTGCAACTGCTAAACTAATCAGCAAGCATATGTCACACCCCCGCTTATAGCAGAAACACGATGATGTAACGGACGGGATCGTCATAACTCATTGTTAATTAATAGAGATGCATTAAATGATGTAACACCAATGTGTCATGACGTCACCCAACACAAATGGAGACTTGTGTCGTAGTTAGTCAATTCGTGACAAACATAGTCAAACAGTCAAAACGAATCTAAATCCCATAACCCAAGAACAAGTAAATGAAAATATGATTAACAAAGATAATCTCAAGCGAATCGTAATGTCAGTAACACAAAGACAAGTCTCTAAATGCATTTATAAAGGCATCACTAAGACAGCAACTCTAGCTATACTCATTGATTGTTACCTAAAAAGATATACTCAAAAGGCCAACATATTGTTAGTGAGTTCGCAGGCTAAAAACAATAAATAAAACTTGATGTTATGTAATAGTTTGGTAGGACATAAGTGCATACAGTTATAAGCAAGCAACATCATATGTAACATGAGCCTCACAGCTAAACCTATGACGTGCACACAGATCTTGTCAGAACATATTCACCCTAGGGCCCGTTTATGGCCACTGTCAGTCCCAACTAGTATACTAACAAACAAGGGTGGGATGTCATCCCAATAGTACTATCAATACTTGTCCATTAGCTCCAACACCGGAGTTAAATAGTTGTGAATAAAGAACCACATAGAAAACTCATGCATGTACGAGATATAAGCTTATAAAACAATAAACATAATAGTCCCAAAGAATAAATGAGTTCACAACATAAAAATGGTTGAGCATACTTTTCCCCCTTGATGTTTATAAATAATTATTGTAAAGCGGGGCACGAAACCCACCTTGAAATAGTACAGTCCAAATCCCATAATACGCAAAGCAAGTAATAAAAGTACAAATCACAAAAAGGATTACTAAAGATCAAAATGATCAATATGGCTGTAATCCTTGTAGCCCAGTCCTTAATGTACATCAAGGTCACTCTTTTATAAAAGAATGATTTACTAATATAACAAGTCCAACGTCGGATTCAACGTTAAATCTCGCCATATTTAGGGTTTTAGTTGTCACTTTATATTAATTTATTAACGCCCTTCAGAGAATATCTATTAGTCCATATTCAATGAATTATAGACATTATTAACTTATTCTTTTAAAGAGTCATTTAACCAATTTTAAATACAAATCTTGTCTTTATTTGATTATTTAGTTTCAAAGCCTGAGTTTTAAGTTTATCAAAATATTTTAGCATGTAGAGCTGATTGCGCACCGGTTTTGCATAAACCATTTGGAGGTCAAAACGTTAACAAAAATTGCGTAATAGGTATCATTGTAAAGATAAGACTTTAAATTAAACTTCAGAAAAAGAATAATCTCCATTGGATAAAATATGAGAAAGATGTGACTCTACCAACATAGACCAACCTGCTGCCCAGATTCGTCAGTTTTGACCTTTAATTTTGTTTGCCACGTTTAGAGGACCAAATGATGTCGAAACGACACAGGCCCAGATTCGTCAGTTTTGACCTTTAGTTTTGTTTGCCACGTTTAGAGGACCAAACGATGTCAAAACGACACAGGACCTCTTTGGTTTGTTAGAGGACTCATTGAACTTATTTTTGACGAACAATTTGACCCATTTGGATTTATTATGATCAAGTTATGACCTGAACAAAACGTCCAATTTTTCTAACAGCAAACTGTCCAGTTTATTAGTCTTCCTTTGCATCCCAAACCTCCATATTTGACCCTTATTAGTCTTGTCCTTTGCATCTCAAACCTCCACATTTGACCTTATTGATTTGAGTACTTAAAGAATGTTTTTTCCATGAACAAATTGATAAAACCTTGAATTAAACACATAGATTATCATAAAATTTCAGTCCTAAAACAGTTAGTTGAATTTTAATCTTCCGGTTCACATTGTCAGTTAACCGGTACATAGTTTTGATTTCCCAATGCGTCAATCGATTCAAGAAGCAAGATTAATGTTTTCAATAACAATCTATTAGTCCAAGATGTTCATTGTTGTCAGGTCAAACAAGTTTACAACCCAATTTTGATAGATCCAATAATATACAATGATTGAGAGTTAGGGTTTTACCAGTTAGAAGGTTCAACACCCGAAACACCTAGATCTTCATGATCTGTAACACTCGTATTTTTTTAAAAGAAATAAAAGAATAAAAGAGAAAGAAAAAGAAGGAAATGAAAGTCAACTTAAAGTGGAAGGGTTAAAAGTGTCAAAAGTACAAAGTTTATATTTATTTTGTACAAAAAGGTGGCAAGGCCGCCATGTTGTCTGCACATCCTTTCCATTCGACTTTTTAGAGAGAGAAAGAAGAAAAGCTTCAGGTTTGAGAAAGAAATTCAAGCAGGATTCAGATTTAAGGTAAAGTTTAGTGTTTTTTAAGTTGTTCTTGGCTAAATTAGCCTCGGTTATATGTTCTTATGTGCATATGTGCTCGGGTGTGTGTGTTTGGTGTTGTTTTTAGGCGTGTGAACTCATTACGACGGGTTAGAGAAGAAGAAGCACCCAAATTGCAACTAAGGTGAGTTTCTAGACCCCATGTTTTACATGTTTTAAAAGGTTTTTGGGGCTAAAAATGCATGTAACCAATTTTTATAAAAGTTGTATGTGTAACCGTATGTTTTAATGTATTTATGTTTGTGTTTTATGGTTATGCATACTAAGTTAAGGCTGAGAATGGTAGGATGAAGCTTAGAATATGTTTGAGATGAGATTGGGACTGAAAAATATGTTAGAAACATGTATGTTGGTGTTCATGCGCCTAAACAGGGCCCATGCGCCTAGATTTTTGCCTTAGAAAGTTCAGTGGATGATGATGTGCCCGAACAGTGTCTCTTACGTCTGAAAATGACAGAAAGAACTAAATGTAATCCGTGCGCCCAAATAGTAGCCATGCGCCTAGTATTAGGCTGAATGACTAAGTGTTCCCGTGCGCCTAAAACCTCATGCGCCCCAATAGTTCTCATGTGCCTGAATAGTTCATGCGCCTAAAGTGAAAATGTTCCAAGTGTAAGCTGACAGGCCTACACAGTGATGAAACACCCAAACAGGGCTCATGCGCCCAAATAGTTCCAGAGCGTCCAACACTTAGAAATTTTTTTACAGAAATTATCTGGGAGTCTGTGCCTTAGGGTTTTGACCAAGGTTGACTAAGGGCTTATTAATGATGATGTCCCATGCATGATATGGTTATTTATGATTGTTCCTTATTATAGTTATTGCTACTATTATTATTATCACTTATAGTATATGACTTTACGTGGTATGTTATTATCGTAACGTAAAGTATATCGTAATAATAAAGTGAAAGAGCAATAAAGAAAAGAAGAGGAACATTAATAAAATGTTAACAAGTCTTGCAAGCATATAGGAGGTGCATGACCGTGTTGTCGTTAGCTCAACTGTGCTGCGGGTTAGCTACCCTTTTATGCGCACAGGGTCAATCAATGAGGTTGGCAGGACCTTTGTAGCATGCCTTTTGTGATTGGGTCGGCCTTGTACACAGTACACATAGCCCCTTTTGAGGGATACAGTTGACCCTTTTGGGGGATAGAGTTGACCCTTTCGAGGAATACAGTTGACCCTTTCGAGGGATATAGATGGCCCATCACCCGTTTTTCCATCGCGCATATAGTTGGGGTATTGCTCACTGGTCTACAGAAAGTGGAACATAAAGTTAAAAGTTTACAGACAAGGCATACAGTATAGAAAACGGGCAATATTCGTCCATACGGTTAATGCGTGCTCGCATATACAGTATAGAGTTGTATTTTACAGATAAAAAAGTATTTTCATAATACAACATATAGAAAGTATTTTATTACATATAAAACTAGAGCTCACTCAGCAACACTGACTTTTATGCATTTTCAGTTGGCAGGTAAATATTGCTGAGGATGGCACGAGGGGGAGGCTACTCGGCAAGATAAGGCTGACATCCATCTGTATTTTGATTCTATTGTTGTTTTGTAATGCAATTGAACAACCTTTTTGTAACTCATGAACAACATTGTATTGCTTAACAATAGTAGTTAAAAGTAAATGAATGGTTTTATTATATGAAATTCCGCTATGTATATTATGAAATGAATGTTAATAGGTAACTATGCTGCAATGAATGACCAACTATGAGGTGCCCGGGATCGGGGCCTTTCAAGTTGGTATCAGAGCCATAGTTTAAGTGAAAGGGGTAAACTTTCAAAAAATAAACCTAAACTTAAACTGAAAATGGGACAGAAAGAGGGATGTCAGCCCGAGTAGCTACGTGCCATCAGGTATTTCTTTTCTTAAAGTTTAACCAGTATTATGTGCGTGTGCTATTTGACTTATGTGATTATAGTAGATTTAGATACTGATGAAGTCAGGATAAGAAATGCTTGGGGTGTGAAAAGTAAAGTAAGTGGCTAATCACAACTGGCCACTGTAATTAGGGACTTACTATACTTGACATAAACTGAGCTATTACCTTGAATGACTATGTTAGTGTTTGAATCTTATAGCGTTTAGGAAATGGCTGGGGAGAAATCTTCCAAGGCTTCGAGAGGCAGAGGTCGACCGCGAGTGACTAGAAGTAGTGCTAAGGCTCCTGAGACGACCCATGAGAACCCTGAGGTTCATGGTCGGAGTGAGGAAAATGAGAATGCGAGCCTGAATGCCTCAGCTAGGGAGGCGATTGCTGATGAGGTACACCAGGTCCTGCAGGCAGTCACGCCGTCTGTAGTGACTAAAGTTATTCGAGCTGTTAGGAACAAGGAGAGGAAGGAGAAGGAGGACAAGAAAGGGTCAATGGGGAAGGAAAGCAAGGGAGAGGAGAAACGACCTGAACCTGAAATAGTGTTGTCCGATGAAGAGGATGAGGATGTGGTAGGGGTGACGACCAAGGGATGCAGCTATGGGGCATTCCAGAGGTGCAAGCCCCCGACTTTCGATGGCAATGGCGATGCTGCTGCCACTCACCGCTGGGTGAGGGAGATGGAGGCAGTGCTAGAGATCAGTGAGTGTCGTGAAGATCAAAAGGTGAAGTTCGCGACTCACTCTTTTGCCGACTCGGCATTGTGTTGGTGGGACAATATTGACAAAGCTGAGGGTACTAGAGCCATCGGGAAGATGCGATGGAGGGAGCTGAAACAACTAGTGATGGAGGAGTTCTGTCCTCATAGGGAACTCGATAGGATCGAGAGGGAGTTCCTGCAACATGAGGCGGGGACCATGACCCACCAACAGTACACCACCAAATTTAATGAGATGGCGAGACTGGTGCCGGATCAGGTGACGCCGGTGTCTCGAAAGATTAACCGGTATATTCAGGAACTGCCAGCTGACATTCGCAGGCACATGATCGCTGCTAGACCGAGCGCCTTTAGGTCGGCAATGGATTTGGCTGGGAGGCTCTACAATGAAAGGGAAGTGACGGTGGTGGAAGTGAAGAAAGCCGGTGGTGGTGACCGGAATTAGAATGGATAGAGGTTTGGGCGTGGTGGTTTTACCCCAAACAACAAGAGGATGAGGGTGGATGATCGTAGGGTGTCGTCCAGCTCGGGGTCAAAGAAATGTGGCAAATGTGGAAGGGAGCATCCTGGTGAGTGTAGGTTGGGATTGAACGTATGCTTAAGGTGTGGCCAGCGTGGCCATATCGCTAGAGACTGTAAGAAGACGAGGGCGGAGAGCTCGGGAGCGGGGAATAAGAAGCCGGAAGAAGGAGGGCCGAGGGCAAGTGCTAGAGCTTACACCATGACCCAGGAAGAAGCCAGAGTGGATCCCAATGTCGTGTCAGGTATGTTTCTAGTTAATCAAACTTGTGCCTCTGTATTATTTGATTCTGGTGCTAGTAGGAGTTTTATTTCTACTACCTTTTGTGCTAAGTTGTCTGTTAGCAGTAGGGGTATTAGCGAGCCTTTTGATGTAGAAACTGCTATCGGTAAGTCCACCAGAGTTACTGATATAATAGAAGATTGTGCCATAGAATTAGAAGGTCATAGGTTTGCTGCTAAATTACATGTGATGCCCCTAGGTGGATTTGATGTAGTACTAGGGATGGATTGGTTAGCAACCTATGAAGCGAATATTATGTGTCGTAAGAAGATGATTAGACTGACGGCGCCTGACGGAAGTCCGGTGACAATATATGGCGATCGGGTTATGACGATTCCAAAAGTGATTTCGATGACGGTGGCGGGAAAATGCATGAGACGTGGATGTAGTGCCTATTTGGCCTACGTGAAGGACGTAGACGCGTCAACACCACAACTATCTGATGTACCGGTGGTGTGTGAGTTCCCGATGTGTTTCCAGAGGACCTATCAAGAGTGCCACCGGATCACGAAATCGAATTTCAGATTGACTTGATACCCGGTGCCCAACCTGTCGCTAAGGCACCGTATCGGTTGGCTCCGACTGAGATGAAGGAGTTCATGGAGCAACTGCAAGAGTTGCTTGATAAGGGTTTTATCAGACCGAGCATCTCTCCTTGGGGTGCCCCGGTCTTATTCGTAAAGAAGAAGGACGGTAGCTTGAGAATGTGTATCGACTACCACGAGTTGAAAAAATTGACGGTGAAGAATCGGTATCCGTTAACGAGGATTGACGACTTGTTTGATCAGCTCCAGGGTGCCAGTTGGTTCTCGAGGATAGATCTTCGATCTGGCTACCATCAATTGAAAGTGAAGGAGCAAGACATTCCTAAAACTGCTTTTCGTACGCGTTATGGACACTATGAGTTTCTCGTTATGTCCTTTGGTTTAACCAACGCACCAGCTGCTTTTATGGATTTGATGAATCGGGTGTGCCGGACGATGTTGGATAAATCAGTGATTGTGTTCATCGATGATATCTTGATTTATTCAAGGAGCGAGGAAGAGCATGCCGGTCACATTTGGGAAGTGTTGGAGACTTTGAGAAAGGAGAAACTGTATGCTAAGTTCTCCAAGTGTGCTTTTGGCTACGCGAGGTGCAATTTCTGGGTCACGTGGTAAATGCTGAGGGAATCATGGTGGACCCGACAAAGGTGGAGGCCGTGATGCAATGGAAGTCTCCTAAGACGCCGTCCGAAATTCGTAGCTTCTTGGGATTAGCGGGCTACTACAGGAGATTTATTCAAGACTTCTCCAGGATAGCCTCACCTTTGACCAAGTTGACTCGTAAGGACGTGAAGTTCGTGTGGGGTCGAAAACAGGAGGATGCCTTTGAGGAGTTGAAGATGAGACTAACACAAGCCCCTGTCTTGACATTACCCGAGGGAAATGAAGATTTAGTGGTTTATTCGGATGCATCTTATTCTGGGCTAGGTTGCGTGTCGATGCAACGTGGAAGGGTAATAGCTTATGCATCTCGACAACTGAAAACCCACAAAGTCAACTATCCCACGCACGATCTAGAACTAGCCGCGGTGGTTTTTGCATTGAAGATTTGGCGGCACTATCTATACGGGACGAAGTGCACCATCTTCACCGACCATAAAAGCTTGAAGTACTTCTTCGAGCAGAAAAATCTAAACATGAAGCAGAGGCGATGGTTGGAGCTCATAAAGGATTATGATTGCGAAATCCATTACCATCCGGGCAAGGCCAACGTGGTGGCAGATGCCCTTAGCCGAAAGGAAAGGCCCGAGCCGATCCGGGTGAAGGATTATCAGCTAATTATGACCTCCGATGTGATGACACAGGTTAAGGAGTTTCAAGATGAGGCTTTGAAAGTAGATCGTCTTAACTCTGAAAGGATGAGAGGTCTCGTTACAGAATTGGGTGAGAACACTCTTGGTGTTAAGACCCGATTCGGACAAATATGGATTCCTCGATACGGGGATCTACGTGGAAAGATTATGGACGAGGCCCATAAGACTCGATACTCCATTCATCCCGGTGCTACTAAGATGTATCACGATATGAAGAAAGATTATTAGTGGCCGGGCATGAAACACGACGTGGCGGAGTACGTGAGTAAGTGCCTTACTTGTCTACAAGTGAAGGCGGAACATCAAAAACCATACGGGAAGATCCAACCGTTGGACATACCCGAATGGAAGTGGGAGCACATCACCATGGACTTCATTACTAAGCTGCCTTGCACGTCGAAGGGATGTGGTACTATTTGGGTGATTGTCGACCGACTAACAAAGAGTGCCCACTTCCTACCGATCCGCGAGATGTATTCATCCGAAAGATTGGCGGATCTATTAATCAAGGAAATCGTAGCTCGTCATGGCGTGCCGGTGTTTATCGTGTCGGACCGTGACACCCGGTTTACATCGAAGTTTTGGAGTAGATTCCATGATGCAATGAGGACGAGGCTACACATTAGTACAGCCTATCATCCTCAGACGGACGGTCAGTCTGAGAGGACAATCCAGACACTCGAAGACATGCTTAGGGCGTGCGTGATCGATTTTGGAGGAAGTTGCGACGACCACCTGCCGTTAGCAGAATTCTCGTACAACAACAGTTATCATGCAGTATTGGCATGACACCCTACGAGATGCTATACGGTAGGAGATGTAGGACGCCCGTATGTTGGGGAGACATTGGGCAGAAAGAGGTGGGAGGTGTCGAGTAGATCGAAGCTACGACTGAGAAGTTGAAAAGGATCAAAGTCTTCATGAAGGCGGCGAAAGATAGACAAAAGTCGTATGCAGACAAGAGGCGAAGACCGATAGAATTCAAGGTTAGCGACCGAGTCATGTTGAAGGTCTCACCTTGGAAAGGATATATTAGATTCAGGAAACGAGGTAAGTTAAGCCCGAGATATATAGGACCTTTCCGAATCGTCGCACGAGTAGGAGAGGTAGCCTATCGACTTGAATTGCCAGATGAGTTAAGTGGAATTCATCCCATATTCCATGTATCTCATCTGAGAAAGTGCTTAACTGATGAAGATATGATGGTTCCACAGGAGGATATTGAAGTAGACAAATGACTAAATTACGTGGAGCAACCGGTGGCGATCATTGATCGTAAGGAGAAGATGTTAAGGAATAAAGTGGTTCCTCTTATGCGTGTACAGTGGAAGCACATGAAGGGATCCGAGTCTACGTGGGAGACCGAAGAGGAAATGAGACAACATTACCCACATCTATTTGAGGAATAACAGGTTTCGAGGACGAAGCCTATATAAAGGGGGTGGACTTGTAACACCCGTATTTTTTTTAAAAGAAATAAAAGAATAAAAGAGAAAGAAAAAGAAGGAAATGAAAGTCAACTTAAAGTGGAAGGGTTAAAAGTGTCAAAAGTACAAAGTTTATATTTATTTTGTACAAAAAGGTGGCAAGGCCGCCCATATTGTCTGCACATCCCTTCCATTCGACTTTTTTAGAGAGAGAAAGAAGAGAAGCTTCAGGTTTAAGAAAGAAATTCAAGCAGGATTCGGATTTAAGGTAAAGTTTAGTGTTTTTTAAGTTGTTCTTGGCTAAATTAGCCTGGGTTATATGTCCTTATGTGCATATGTGCTCGGGTGTGTGTGTTTGGTGTTGTTTTTAGGCGTGTGAACTCATTATGAGTGGGTTAGAGAAGAAGAAGCACCCAAATTGCAACTAAGGTGAGTTTCTAGACCCCATGTTTTACATGCTTTAAAAGGTTTTTGGGGCTGAAAATGCATGTAACCAATTTTTATAAAAGTTGTATGTGTAACCGTATGTTTTAATGTATTTATGTTTGTATTTTGTGGTTATGCATACTAAGTTAAGGCTGAGAATGGTAGGATGAAGCTTAGAATATGTTTGAGATGAGATTGGGACTGAAAAATATGTTAGAAACATGTATGTTGGTGTTCATGCGCCCAAACAGGGCCCATGCGCCTAGATTTTTGCCTTAGAAAGTTCAGTGGATGATGATGTGCCCGAACAGTGTCTCATACGTCTTAAAATCACAGAAAGAACTAAGTGTAATCCATGCGCCCAAATAGTAGCCATGCACCCAAATAGTAGCCATGCGCCTAGTATTATGCTGAATGACTAAGTGTTCCCATGCGCCGAAAACCTCATGCGCCCCAATAGTTCTCATGTGCCTGAATAGTTCATGCGCCTAAAGTGAAAATGTTCCAAGTGTAAGCTGACACACCTACACAGTGATGAAACACCCAAATAGGGCTCATGCGCCCAAATAGTTCCAGAGCACCAACACTTAGAAATTTTTTACAGAAATTATCTGGGAGTCTGTGCCTTAGGGTTTTGATCGAGGTTGACTAAGGGCTTATTAATGATGATGTCCCATGCATGATATGGTTATTTATGATTGTTCCATATTATAGTTATTGCTACTATTATTATTATTACTTATAGTATGTGACTTTACGTGGTATGTTATTATCGTAACGTAAAGTATAGCGTAATAATAAAGTGAAAGAGCAATAAAGAAAAGAAGAGGAACATTAATAAAATGTTAACAAGTCTTGCAAGCATATAGGAGGTGCATGACCGTGTTGTCGTTAGCTCAACTGTGCTGCGGGTTAGCTACCCTTTTATGCGCACAAGGTCAATCAACTGAGGTTGGCAGGACCTTTGTAGCGTGCCTTGGGTGATTGGGTCGGCCTTGTACACAGTACACATAGCCCCTTTCGAGGGATACTGTTGGATCATTATAAGGCTGGTGCAACCAAAACTACTTCACATAGTCAATTTTGGTGCTACATTCAAAGGCTTCCAAAGCTAAGTATGAGATCTTCAAAGTCTGAAGAAAGAGCTGAAGACTATCTTCCGAAGACGAAGTCTGAAGAAAGAGCTGAAGCCTATCTTCCGAAGACAAAGTCTGAAGAATACTTCCGAAGACAAAGTCTGAAGAAAGAGCTGAAGACAAAGTCTACTTCCGAAGACAAAGAAGACTCCAAGCCTCGGAAGAAGCAGTCTTCCGAAGTATAAGTGGCTTCGGAAGAAGTTATTCTTCCGAAGCAATTTATACTTCAGAAGACATTGCTATGTCCAGTAGACATAAGTATAGTCTCTGACAAACCGCTGCAGACTTCTGATACAGCATGGCTTCTTCCTAAAGAACCATGTTGTTGATCATACTTTATTCTACTATTCACCTTTTTATGATAGTACATGTTACCAACTTTAGTTGGTGACAAAAGGTAAGTCAGGGACATGTCCTGACTACTAAATCTTAGATAAATGTCTGAGATACCTTAACCTATAGTCTTGTAGTATAGATGTTTGGTTAGAGGTTTCCAGCTGGTATCCAGTGAAATAAAGGCTGACATCCGTATGGGAAAAAGGAAGGAGATGTATAGAAGGGGACAGGGAATGATCTTCACCCCAACCACTCAACCACAATCTACACCAGAAGAACCAATCCCATTTCCCGTCAAAACTGAGCCCCTAGACTAAACCTTCACCCCTGAACCTACAACTCTACCCATACCTACTTATCACCACAACCACCTAAACTTCCCATCCTTAAACCCAAAACACAACCCAGAACCCAAACCTACCCAACAGAAACCAAGATCATCCCCTTAGCCTTCTCAACATCTCTCTCTTGAAGAGTTTAAGGAAATCAAGACGAAGCTCAACAACTGCACAACCCTGAGCAACATCTCCTGTGAGAAAGATTTCATCAACCTCACCTATGTTGATGACTCTTCAAGTTCCCTCACATTAGATCAATTCCTTGATTTGCCTAGAGAAACTTTGGGCCAGGCTGCAAGACTTCTAGGTCTCAACTCTTATTCTTCCGAAGCAATTTATACTTCAGAAGACATTGCTATGTCCAGTAGACATAAGTATGGTCTCTGACAAACCACTGCAGACTTCTGATATAGCATGGCTTCTTCCTAAAGAACCATGTTGTTGACCATACTTTATTCTACTGTTCACCTTTTTATGATAGTACATGTTACCAACTTTAGTTGGTGACAAAAGGTAAGTCAGGGACATGTCCTGACTACCAAATGTTAGATAAAATGTCTGAGATACCTTAACCTATAGTCTTGTAGTATAGATGTTTGGTTGGAGGTTTCTAGCTAGTATCAAAGTATATCCGGCTGTAGGTAGTATTATATATGTATTTCTTTGTAACTCATTAGGTAGAGAGAGAGATTGAGAAAGATAGCTTGAGCTTGTAAGAGTCTTTGTAATCCTTTGAGTTGAGAATCAATATATAAAAGTACCTTGAAAATTTAACTGTTGTGTTCATTATCAATTGTTACTTGTTATATTGTGATCAACTCTTGTTAGACTCTTCCTGAGTGTTGTTCAAGGTGAGTTTGAGAGAAAAACCACTGGTTGAGTGACCCAAACCAATCCTGCAATTGGTATCAGAGCTTCCAGGCTCTTGATTGTGAGATCTTACCATCCAAATCAACTTGTTTTTCACTCCTCCCTACAAACCACTCACTCAAATGGCCGCTATCTCTAAAGCTGATATGGAACCGGTACCATGACTAAGTCCCCACTGATCACCCCTGAAGACTTTGACACATGGTGCACAAGAATGGAAGGCTTCATCAAGTGTCAAGACTCAAGGATGTGGGACTCCATTGTTAATGGTCCTTTCATACCAAGCACTACTTCTGCTACTGGTAATCGCATCATTCCAAAAGATGTTGATGATTACGCAGAAGAAGATAGGAAAAGAATAGAGATTGATCAGAGGGCTATGACTTCTTTTCAAACTGCTCTTCCAAACTCCATCTACAGAGGCTTCAAGAAGTACAAAACAGCTAAAGACTTATGGGAAGCATTGAAGCTTATGTATGAAGGATCAAAGGAAACTAAAGAGAACAAGAAGGATCTCTTAAAGAAGCAGTTTGAAAACTTCACTTTCAAGGCTGGAGAGACCTTGACTCAACAACACTTCATGTATGTTGAGATAGTGGATACTCTGGTGGATATTGGAGTACCTCTTGAGAACAGAGACATAGTTAGGAGGTTCATGTCTTCCCTTCCTAAACTATGGACACACTATCGTGTTGTAATCAGGAGAACTTCGGACCTTAAGACTCTCTCTCTCACAGAGTTGTATGGTATCCTAAGTGCATTCCAGATGGAGATGAACATGCAGAACTCCTCTGGTAACTCCAATAACCAACTGAGTTAAGCCCTTCATGTGGTTGAAAGGGAAATCACAGAACCATAACATCAGTTGCTGTGCTAACCAGACAACTCACATAATGGACCTTACATTACTCTACCTAAGACTCCAAAGTCTCAAAAGGTTCAACACAACTCCTTTCAGGATAATTGTGCCTTTGTCTCTGGAAGTGGACACTCTGGTGATTTTCAATACTGCTTTGATGATCTTGAGTGCTTCAGTCCAGATGATATAGAGTATGTAGACATTGTCCAATAGATGGCTCTCTTAACTTACAGAGCAAAGAAGTTCTTCAAGAGAACTGGAAGGCAATTCCCTCAAAACCCAATCAACAGCAAGTTTGGGCTCGACAAGAGCAAAGCAAAGTGTTACAACTGCAACCAACTAGGTCACTTTTCTAGGGAATGCAAGGCTCCCAAGAACAACCCGGGAACCCCATAGGCCTCCACACATCCCTCAACCTCAAAGCATGAAGAAAAGACAACTGATACAACTGCAATAGCTCAAGAAGTTGACTGGAGCTTCATGGTACAGGATGTGACTCCCACTCAAGCACTCATGGTCAGAACAGATGATGCTCAGGTATATAAACATCTTTGTACTCCAGTTTGTATTGCTAAAGTTAAACTTTATAAGGATTACAATATGGAAATCAGATCTGATGTTGAGTCTTTAAATATCTTAAAATCTGACTTTAAAAGTGCTGAATCTGACTATCAAAGGAAAATTGAGGAGTTAGAGAAACTGTGTCTCTTTTAAAACATGAACAAACTAATTACAAGACTCAAATCAAAGATCTGATATCCAAGCTGTCTGAAGCACAAGCCCGCTTGTCACTGCTGAGGCTCAGGCCAGGAAGCAAGCTATTGCTGAGCAAAACTTCCAAGCTATTCTTGCATCATCCTCTCATTCCAAAATGTTTTATCAAAACAAAGAAGGGTTGGGAACCAATGAAATAGCTCCAACACCTCTTATGAGTCTATTAGACTACCTACATGTGGTACTGAGGAGAAAGAGGTTCCAACTGTTGACCCTTCTTCATTAGAATTAAAGGATGAGGTAAAAATAGTGGCCACCACAGGGGAGAAACAGGAAGATACACTCATCTCCACCTGTGAAGATGAAATCCTAACCACCAAGGCAAGAAGAAGCAGAGCTAAAGCTGCTAGAAAGACAGCCAAGAAAGTCGCTAAGTCCAAGCTGAAGATTGACCCAAAACAAAAGGGTGTCTTCATCTCTGCTGGATTCCAAGTGGTAGGTACTTCTGATTCAGGAAAGGAGCGTAGTACCAGCACTCCTGTCCTATCAAAGGATCAGAAGTTGAAAGGGAAAGTTGCTGATGAAGAAAAGAAATCCAAGAAACAGCAATCTTCAAATTCCCAAAAGACTAACATTGCATGCATAATGTGTGGTCTGCACAACCACATGGCTAAAGATTGTTATTACAATCCAGCAAGCACACATTATGCAAATAATGTTAGAAAAGAAGGAGTCAGGGAATGTTTCACATTTGGACCATTTCAAACGGTCCAAGTGATGAAAAAGGGAAAGTTGATCTCGGAAGCCAAGTTGCTTTCGGAAGAAAGTATTTCTTTCGAAGGGAAAATGTCTTCGGAAGCCAAAGCTTCTAAGGTTCAGAAGAACAAGAAAGCTCCCCTGAAACCATCCCAGAAGAAGACTTCTTCGGAAGAACAGGTGGTGAAGGCTTCTTCCGAAAAGAAAGAAGCTTCGGAAGAAGACCATGCTGCAAAAGCTTCAACAAGCTCATCCTCCAGATCAACCAAAGGATGGACTGGAAGATCAAGGAAGATGCTGCAGCCCAAACCTCTTCTTCAACGACCTCTACTGAACCCAATGCATATCTTTTGGTTCAATTATGTCATTATCTTTGGAAGAGCCCAAGACCAGCAAGGCTTGGGCTTCCAAACAAAACTAACCATCTCATCTTATATGCAGGGACATCCATTTGACAAGAAAAAACAATGTCTGGATTGTAGATAGTGGATGCTCCAGGCACATGACAGGGAATAGATCTCTCCTTCAACAATTCCAGAACTATGATGGAGGGCCTGTCCAATTTGGAGGTGAGATCGGAGGATATATTTCTGGCAGAGGAAATATGTCCAATGGCAGAATAAACATTGACAAAGTTCACTTTGTCAAACAGCTGAACACAATCTGTTAAGTGTTTCTCAGTTCTGTGATCAGAAGCATCAAATGCTTTTCACAGAACATGAGTGCATTATCCTCAAACCAGGGATGACAATTCCTTCGGAATTGGTGCTTCTTAGATCTCCCAGGAAAGGGGATATGTACAAGCTAGATATGAACAATGCTTCTCCTATGGGTGAAGTATCATGCTTTCTTTCCAAAGCTGATAGTGATGAGTCAACACTATGGAATAAACATATGTGTCATGTAAATTTTAAGATAATAAATAAATTGGCTAAAAATAACTTGGTACAGTTTGCCTAAAAAGGAATTTTTCTGCAAAGATAACTGTGTTGCATGCCTGAAAGGGAAAAAAACATAGGACATCTCATAAGCCCAAATGTGTTAATTCTATCACTACTCCATTACACTTATTGCACATGGATCTCTTTGGTCCCACAAGTATAATGAGCATTAGAAGGAAATCATACTGCCTTGTGATTGTTGATGATTTTACAAGATTTACATGGGTATTCTTTTTAAGAAGTAAAGATGAAACTGCTGAAACGTTTAAATCTTTTATTCTTAAAATAGAAAATCAAATTGATCATAAGGTTAAGATCATTAGAAATGATCAGGGACTGAGTTTAAGAACTTTATTCTTGACTCGTTCTGTGACTCAAAAGGGATTGCCAGACAATATAGTGCTCCCAGAACTCCTCAACAAATGGTGTTGCTGAGAGGAGGAACATGACACTTATTGAGGCTGCTCGAACCATGTTAGTGATTCAAAACTACCTCTAACACTCTGGGCAGAGGTAGTTAGCACTGCATGCTATGTGCAGAACAGGGTTCTTGTAGTTAAGCCCCATGGAAAAACCCCTTATGAGTTATGGAACAAGAGGCCACCGTTCATTGGCTTTCTAAGGTCCTTTGGCTATAGGTGTACCATACTTAACACAAAAGACAACTTAGCAAAGTTTGCTGAGAAGTCAGATGATGCTATCTTTGTTGGATACTCTTCTAGCTCCAAAGCTTATAGAGTATACAACATTAAGAATCAACAATTTGAGGAGTCATCCAATATAGTTGTAAATGAGCACACTCCTTGTGTTAGGGGGAATGGACCTGATATATCTTGACTTAGAATTGTTTCCAAACTATTCTAAACCATCTTGTAAGAATGTTTCAGATGGAACAGGTGCTCAAGTTAATGCTGTTGATGATGATGCTAATCAACTGTTTAAGCTACCCAGACCTCTTCCAAATTCTCCAAGAGCTGAAAGACAACAAACTTCAACCATTCAAAGATCTGATAGTGTAACTATCTCAAGGAATAATGAAGCTTCAACAAGTGAATCACTTGATAAACCTCAAAGCTCTTCAGGTGATCCATTACAACACCAGGTTGAAAGAAGTAGTATTCTGAAGGAACAGGCAACTGTTAATACTACTTCACGGCCAACCATTGATTATGTTTCTCAGTCATTCAATCAGTCCTCATTAAATGACTTTGAAACAGCAGCTGGACAGAGTGATCCAGTTCCTAATCAAAATAGTCTAACCTGGACCTATCTCTGCAACTGGAAGTGATTCCTCGTCTTAGGATTCACACACTCATCCAACTGAAAACATCATAGGGAATGTCTATGAAGGTGTGAGACAAGAGGGCAAAACTCATCATGGGAATGTTGCTTGTACTCATGCATATTATCTCAGATGGAACCCAACAAGGTGGAAGATGCCTTGAAAGATAGTAGTTGGGTTGAATCGATGCAGGGAGGCGCTGCTTCAATTTAGAAGACAAAAGGTCTGGAATCTATGCCCACTACCTCTGGTCAAGTACCCATAGGCACTAAATGGGTATTCAGAAAAAGAAAGATGATAGAGGCTTGATTATCAAGAAAAGGCAAGATTAGTAGTTAAAGGATACACCTAAGAGGAAGGAATCGATTATACTGATGTCTTTGCACAGTTACAAGACTTGAGGCAGTTAGGATCTTCCTTGCTTATGCTGCATCCAAGAACTTCACTGTCTACCACTTGATGTCAAGTGTGCTTTTTCTATAGGGATATAGATAGGGAAATCTATGTATGCCAACCTCCAGGATTTGAAGACCCACAGCACCCCAACTATGTGTGCAAACTGGACAAAGCTCTATATGGGCTACACCAAGCGCCTAGGTTGTGGTATGAGACCTTGTCTCAGTTTCTCCTGAAGAATGGCTACACTAGAGGTACTATTGATAAGACTCTCTTCATCAGGAAGACTGGAGAAGACATTCTGCTCATTCAAGTCTATGTTGTGACATCATATTGGTTCTTCAAATGACCAAATGTGCAAAGACTTTGAGAGCACTATGAAGCAGAAATTTGAGATGAGTTCCATGGGAAAATGGACTTTTTCCTAGGAATTCAGGGTGAAGCAATTGGAGGAAGGATTCTTCATCAATCAATCCAAGTATGTCAATGACATCTTAGAGAGATTTGAGATGAAGGATTGTAAGCCAGCCAAGACACCCATACCCAAAACCATAATCTTTGCCCTGACCTGAGGGGGGAGGATACTGATCAACATCAGTATAGAGCAATTATTGGTTCTCTGATGTATCTCACTACTAGTAGACCTGATATCATGTTTGCCACATGCATTTGTGCAAGATATCAGGCTGCTCCAAAGGTGTCACACCTAGTTGCTGCAAAGAGAATTCTCAGATACCTCAAAGGAGCACCTAAACTAGGTATTGGTATCCAAAGAAATGGTGATTTCAATCTCTATGGATACTCTGACAGTGACTATGGTGGCTGCAATATTGACAAGAAATCAACATCAGGAGGATGTCAATTTCTTGGTGGAAGGATTATCATGGCAATGCAAGAAAACAATCCTGTGTCTCTACATCAACTGCTGAAGCTGAATACATTGCTGCTGCTAGCTACTGTGCTCAACTGCTATGGATTCAAAATCAGATGTTGCTCTATGGATTCAACTTCATGACTACTCCTATCCATATTGACAACAACAGTGCTATTCCATTACTGAAAATCCAGTGAAGCACTCTAAGACAAAGCACATTGATATCAGGTATCATTTCATTAGAGATATTCATGAGAAAAAATCTGATAAAGTAATCAAAGTTGACTCAAATGAACAATATGCTGATTTGTTCACAAAAGCTTTTGATGAACAAAGATTTAAATATCTCATATCAGCTATTAGGATGATAAACATGATGAAAGAACCTCTTTTGAAAAGTTTTTAATGTGTTAAGTCTTATGTCAATACAATTTAAGCCCCGTTACAAAAGATCTCCTTGAAATATTCCAGTGTAAATTTTTCCGAAGAGGAATTAACTCGGGAAGATATTCTTAATATCTTCCGAAGTCAAATTCCTCCATGGAAAGTTTCTTCTCGGAGGAATTTTTAGTCTCGGAAGAAGCGATTGATTTTATATCAGATCTACTTCCGAAGCTTATAAAACTCTTCATTCGAAAAGCAGTTATTAACTTCGCATGGAATGTTTTGCTTCGGAAGAAAGAATTGGCTTCGGAAGACAAATTACCTTCGGAAAAGTTTTATACTCGGAAAAGGAGCTTTTACTGTGTAACAGATATATCTTTGGGCCCCGCTCGTAAAAGGTAAAGATTTTGTGATGATGACTGATTATTAAATTATCCCTTACCGCCACTGTCATTTCATAACCGCAAACAGCCGCCCTACTACCATTACCGCAATTTTCCATTTAAATAATCCAGACTGTTTAATTTCATCTTCTTTTACCGATTTATTGCCCTAAACATCTCCTTCACTGTCAATCCTGAAACTCACCAAATTCAAGCTTACTTTTTCTTACAATGGCGCTAAACCCTCAGCACACCAGGTCGCTTACTTGATTCATCAAGAGTGCTGACTTCACTCAAATCATCACCTTTCTGTCTGAATCAACCTACCTCACAGCGCTTACTGTTAAACCCACCGTTTACTCCAACCACATGATTGAAATTGGAGTAACGGTCAAGCTGAAATCCTAAATGGGGTACGCGTCCTAAGAACCCGCATTTGTGGACAGGAGTTGATCATTAGTGAACAACTCATCAGGGAGCATCTCGAACTTCATGATGATGGAGCTCCTACTGAGTTCCCCAAAGAAGACTTGGATGGCACCTACATCCTCATGGGATATGGTGGAGATGTGAGCAGGTCAACCGTCTACAACTTCAACTTCTCATATCATTGGAAGTTTCTGCTACACATTGTTCTGCACTGCCTATCCAACAAGTCTGGGGGATGGGATCAAATCCCATACGAACTAGGATGTCTAGTTCACGGGATGGTGAGAGGCCTGCGCTTCAACATACTCAAGGTTTGTGTTGACAATTTAATTGGGAATCTTAGAAGGGACGCATTCTTTATGTATCCCCGATATATTCAACACATCATCAACTGCGAGTTGGAACAGAGCAAGCTTGTCTGCGGAGGTGCTCTAACTGTTCCTCAAGTGCGGCCTACCATCTTCAAAACTTTGAAGAAGGTGTCCATCAACTTCACTGGCAGGTATACTCCTTTACCTCCACATATGATTGAGCGCATAGCTCCTGGTGACATCCTGTTGACCTACAGGTGATGAACCCACACCAGCAACCTCACCACAAATGTCCCAATACCTTCTCCACCCATCAAAATCATATATCAGAGACACCCTAAACGAACCCTTGTTCAATCTACTTTGATTGAACAAGCTCCTCCAGTTCAATCCAAAAGGACTAGAGTGTAAACATGGGCTCCGCTCAGTCCGAGGTCACACCATCGTTCACTATTGACCTCAATTTGGGTTTTGAGCCTCCTCAGTCCCAAACCCAGGAGCCCGACACCAAGCCTTTAGCCCACAGGGTGAGTATTTACACTCCCCTGTGCAGCCAACAAGGGACAGCCCCAACAAGAGCTCAATGCCTGTAGACATTGATCTAGGTCCCGGGTCAGTAGGTTTAACCTCTATATCCTTCACTGACCTTTTAATCCGAACTGATGAAGAGATAACATCACTCCACGGCCATGAAGTTGAATCTTTAACACCCTCTCAAAGATCAGCAGAGCCAAGAGAGATCCATTATCTCCAGCCCCCATCAGAAGCCAACTGAGGTGAGTCCCACTGATATGGAGGGGACTCATGTAGGCTCAGCTGCCACTACTCAGAGTCTCTCATGAGCTCTCAGGACAGTGGTAACATCAATCAGACTGAGTCTACGGCAACTTTGCCCATTGACATCTCTGAAAGAGATGACATTGAGCAAAGGTATCCAGGGTGCCAAGAAGCCACATCTTGTGGTGAGACTGAACATAGTAGGTATGTTATCTCATCTCCCCGTGATTTCACATGAAGATGAGGGAAGTATGCAACTCACTCTTCAGTACCTCATCTCTAAGGTCTCAAACCTTGAATCTCAGGTTAAGATCTTAGAGAACAGGACAACACTCAGTAACTTGAGATTGACAATCTCAAGGCTAAACTAGCTGAGAAACAGACGGAGAGGTCTGTTAGGCATGTACCTATTCAGGTTCATTGACTTCTTCTCTAGCTCATCTAGCTCTCAAGATGATGCTACCAAAAAAAAGGGGAGAAAGCTCAGAGACAAAACCGGAGGAAACCACTGATCCAGTCTGCTACTTCATAAATCATTACCCTACATGAGTCATCTCAATCAATTCTAAAGATTGACTCACAGATGCTTTATGATCTCTACAGACTTTTCACAAAGTTGTATTGAGATCCTCTTTAGAACAGCCCAGCCCTGACACCACACTGAGGCTGAAGAGCTTCAAAGACTGACTGCACCTTCTACCACTGTGGAAGAAGTTGGTCAACCTAAGGTCCACATGGAACCTGAGATTAACTTCGAAGGGGAAATGGGGACCGATGGCCCACAACTGAAACAGTTGGGACAGAACTTGCATCAGCCTCTTCTTCCGAAGCTCAGGCTGAAACTTCCGAAGCTAAAGTTGAAGCCTCGGAAGAACAAGATAAGTCTTCCGAAGCTGAGATGGAAGCTACGGAAGGTTTGTTCAAGATGTCGAGGAACTGATCATCACAGATGTCATTGCTGAAATAGCATCTGAGTTGAGAAGGAGGACATTTCTGATATACCTCCATCCAAACACCAGCTGAACCTCTCTCTCAATCCGAACCCTCTATCCAAGAACCACACAGTCAGGCTCTACTAAAGACAAAGGCAAAAGGAAAATGACCGCGGAAGAGCTTCAGGAAGAGGAAAGGATGAGAAGCTAAAGAAGAAAGGGTAGATTCCATGCTGAGAAGCTGCTAGCTGCTAGTTCAAAGGCAGCTGCAGCCAATTAGGAGGAAATCAATAACAAGAGAAGGACAGCACTCATTGATCAGCTCATCAACTTAGGATCTGCCAATGAGGAAGTATCCTACTACCACTAGAGGAGTTGGTGACTTTGGAGAGGACAACAGGCTAAGACAAGAAGAAGAAGCCGGTGGCCTTGGAAAAGGAAGAAGAAGAACAAAGGAAAGCCGCCTTGCAGCTGAGAGAAGCTAGGATTAAGTTCCTACTCTCAAGAGGCTTCAGTCTTCCTAACTTTCTCCACATGATGATGATATGATCCTGTTGCTCCACAACAAAGAGCAGGATCAAATGGAGAAAAGAGAGGAAGAAGGCTGCAAGGGAGAAGATGAAGGAGAAGAAGCGGAGGGAAGAGGTAGAGAGGGTCACTGCCACCAAGAAGCCAGTGACAAAGCCGGATGAAAGATTATCCGGGCTCACGGCTTCTATGGTAGGCAGGTGTGACCTATGTCCGAAAGGACACTCCACCGGATTGTCAGTGAAATAAAGGCTGACATCCGTATGGGAAAAAGGAAGGAGATGTATAGAAGGGGACAGGGAATGATCTTCACCAACCACTCAACCACAACCTACACCAGAAGAACCAATCCCATTTCCCATCAAAACTGAGCCCCTAGACGAAACCTCACCCCTGAACCTACAACTCTACCCATACCTACTTTATCACCACAACCACCTAAACTTCCCATCCTTAAACCCAAAACACAACCCAGAACCCAAACCTACCCAACAAAAACCAAGATCATCCCCTTAGCCTTCTCAACATCTCTCTCTTGAAGAGTTTAAGGAAATCAAGACGAAGCTCAACAACTGCACAACCCTGAGCAACATCTCCTGTGAGAAAGATCTTATCAACCTCACCTATGTTGATGACTCTTCAAGTTCCCTCACATTAGATAATTCCTTGATTTGCCTAGAGGAACTTTGGGCCAGGCTGCAAGACTTCTAGGTCTTACTCTGATTCCCTAAATGCTGAAGAAAAAAGACTTAGAAGGAAACTGGCGACTCTACTGGATACAAGGAAGGAGGACAGGATTCCTAGTCAGTCTCCTGGGCTAGGAAAGGTATAACTCAGTGGAGGTTGATGAATCTTCTCATAACTTTGTTGTGGAAAGAGAGAATGGTGAAATCAACTGGCTCAATGCCACTTCTCTACTGCATCTCAGCAGATTTGACATTGCTGAGCTGGCAGAGAAGCCATTCTCCAATCCCTCCAAATCTAAGATTGATGCTGTCATTAGGAGTCATCTTAGCAGTATTCACTTGGCTGAGCTAACTGCAAGGGCAAAGATCAATGAAGAGTTGATGTGAGAAGACAAGGAGAAAAGAAAAGGAAAGATCTACCACCAAAGGCGCAGCCTTTCTACGATGGTGGAGGGTCCGGACTTGGATCCTATAGTAGATGGGAATATGGACTATAGTTCCCTCAACTAACTCTTTTTAGAGGGCCACAAGAAAGGGTACACATAATCCAAGGTGACGACTGGATGTTCTGTTACAGGATTGTACAAACTTCCAGTACCACATCAGGGAAGACAAGGAAAAGATAGATATCTACTCTCCTTGGTGCTGAAAGTTTGAGAAGAAGAGAGAAGTGAAGTTTTGGTAGCATCCGCCTAGGGGGAGTTTGGGATCATTATAAGGCTGGTTGCAACCAAAAAACCACTCACATAGTCAATTTTGGTGCTTGACAGGATCTCAGCCTCTCGTTTGATCAATCAGATTGGTTTGCAGCGGATTTAGCACGTTAATTAGCAATTAGAGCATAAAAGATATTGCAATTAAAAGCACACATAGAGAGAGAAAAGAGTTCTGCGAAAAATTAATTGTTCTATTGCTTAACACGTTTCGGCATTTAAAACAGCATGGTTCACCATCCTTTTATAGGCGGCAAAAGGATGGTGGTGATGTCCTTTCTCTGACATCAACAGATTATTAAAATTACATCTGTCGGAACATAAAACTACTGAAGATGTCAACAGCTGACATCTTCTTACAAAAGTGTTCTTATCTTTTACAAGTACTGACAGAGTAAATACTGAAATCCTATAACGACTGAAGAACAAACTCTTCAGTCGTTATAACTACTGATACTATAACAGCTGAAGAACAAGCTCTTCAGCTGTTGTACAACTACTGAAATAAAATTACAAAACTACTGAAAGGGAAAAAACCATCACAACAACTGAAGAAGACTTCTTCAGCTGTTGTGACAAACTCGAGTCTTCAGCACTTGTTCTTCAGACTTGGCTTCAGATGATGTAACAGCTGATGCTTCAGTAGATGTCATCAGCTGTTGTCTTCAGTCTTTGTCTTCAGACTTTGTGCTTCAGTAGAAGGTCTTCAGTTCTTCAGTTCTTCAGCTTTTGATTTTTCAGTACTTGTCTTCAGTACTTGAAGTCTTCAGTACTTGTATGATCAGTACTTCAGACTTCAGTAAGAGTCTTCAGCTGTTGTTCTTCAGTTCTTTGATCTTCATACTTTGATCTTCAGACTTTGTCAGAACAGCTGATGGGAGTCTTCAGCAGTTGTTGCAGTGGCATGTGGGACTTAGAGGTTTTCCTGATCTTGGCTCTGGTCTTTTTGGTCCAACAAACTCCCCCTGAACCAATGCAGCTAAAACCTCTAATTATTTATGTCCCACTTATTGTTGGCATAAAGATTGGTCTATTTCCTTCTGGATCAGATCAGAAGTTGACCCTGATAAGCACTGGCCTGGGAGAAGGTTTCTAGTATTTGTTTGGCTAAGTATGGATGGGAGCTCTGTTTTGGGGAATTGGACACAGAGCTGTTATCCCATCCATGAAATCTACCTCCCATGTACTAGCCTGTAGGATTCTCTGGTGTAGGCTCGGACAAAAATCATTTGTTCTTCTTTGGTCATGTCTTCAGCCCCACCATCGAACAATCCTTCACGGCCGTACATCTCTGAGACAAACTTGACCTGTTTGCCATTCTTGAGCTCAACTGTTGTGATTTGCTTATATGCAAATTCATCTGGATGTCTGCCTTCTAGCAACAAGTTGAGCTCATCTTTGCGGAAGTTCTCAAGCTTCTTATAAACTAAGCCTTTCTACCCATCTTGTTCTCCAACATCATTTCAGGTGGTTGCTTAGACTTTATAGCTTTCTCGAACTCATCCACAATTTCCCAGGGTGTTACTACAAGAGCCACTGTGATACTTCATCTACAATCCTCTCATCTGGCTCTTGTACCTCACAGGAATATCTTTCTTAGTGATCCTGTGAGCCACCTAGGATCAGGCCAAGTCCTCACTCTCTTTGTCATATGGAAGGTTTGTTTGAGAGTGAAGAGTCTCAGAGCTTCCTTCTCATGTTCATGATAGAGGTAGAGGCAGCATATGCTTGGTCATTGACTTAAGCATTTCAGCATCATGAAGTGCTGCTGCTCCTCTTCCTCTATCTTAACCCTCACAGTATCCATCTGTGAGGTGGGAGTGATGGTTTGTGATTTGGCTTTAGGTAGAGGATAACTGCAGAAATGGGCAGACTCCTCCTCATCCTCCTCTTCTTCTTCTTGCAGCCTCAACACCCTTCTTCTTCTTCAAGGGTGGATCATTGGCTGCGGGTTTTGATGGTGAAGGGGTTGGTTTTGTGGGTTGTGGTTTGGTGGTTGGTGTGGGAATGTTGGCAGGCCACTGCTAGCAACCTAGAAATAAGAGCAGGTTTGGTTTGTTTTACTAGCAGGGTCCTGTTCCCAGCACCGGCTTCTGAGAGGGCCTCAGCGACCAGTCCTTTTGTGAAGTCACCAGCTGAACAGATCTTGGGGCTATAGCCAAGATTCTGTCCCTGGTCCATGCCTTGACATCAAGGACTGGCCTGCCCAGATACTTCGAAATGAATCTACTCATAGCCTCGAGTCTCTTTTGTTCCTCTTGGCTATAAGTAGACCATCGGTATTCAATCTCCTAGTCTCCATCTTCCTGAGCTCCTGATCTAGCAATGTGTGTCCTTGTCAAAGCCTTGCCTGAACAGCTGACAATGGCAGAGTCCATTGATCTGCTTTGTTCAGCATCAGCCTCCTGACAAGGGCTGCTAGATCAGGGTCAGCCACCTTCTTTCCCTCCTCTCCTTTCTTATAAGTGACACTGAAATCCTTTTGGATTCCAGCACTTCTATATGCTCAACCTCCCTCTCTTCCTTTCCCTTTCTCCCTCACCCTACTACTCTCCTCAGCCATCTCCCTCTCAACCACCACCTCTTTCTCTGCCTCTAACTCCTCCTCCCCTCTTCCTCTTGGCTTGCACTGATGTCTCCCCTTTTTGGGTGCATTGGTTGGGGTTTGACTATCAGCAAGCGCCTTAGTAATGGCAACCTCCACCATGGGTGGATAAAAGTGGGAAGCCTCTCATCAATGGTTTGAATGACTATATCTTTAGTATGGGTGTGATGAGAGGCAGGGATTTCTGGAGGATAGCATCCAGCTGCTCAGGGGGTTCTGACCCTGAGAGCTAGTGCCAGAAGCAGGGGCTGGTGGCCGAGTTTGTGGGGAGTGGCTCAGTGTTTGTGAGACCTTCGGGTGAAGGTGCCATCTGTGTGGTTGTGGTGGCAGATGGACTTCTATCTTGAGTCATCTGAGCAAGCAGCTCTTTGAGTCTGCTTATCTCATCCTCTAAGATAGTGTTGTGAGCTACAACGTCGAAGAAGAAGAAGCTCAGGTCATCATCAGTATGAACTGAATCACTGACCTCCTGACAATGTCAGGATGTACATGCTCTGAGTGTGGCTCAGTAATAGCATGTGCCCTTGTTTATGGTACTGGGGACTTCCAGCCTCCGGATTGGATCCATCATCGGCAGTTGCCTCTGGTGAGGTCTTATTGATGTTACCAGCTTCACCCTGCTCAGATGTTGATGCAGAGGAAGTGGCAGCCTCACCAGATTGTCCTATCTCCCTAGCCACACTGGGAGATTGGACTGTGTGATTCTCTGTGCTGTGGGCTCCCACCGGCACTAGTATCCACCCCCTCTTCGGTTGGAGTCTCCCCAGTTGTAAATGGTTTCTGGGGAGAGGGTGGAGTGCTCAGATGGGTCAGCACTTTGGCTATTCCAATGTAGGGCTTTGTGGGGCGGTCTCATCAGGAGATGGGCTCGAAGCAGTGTGCACAGGGGGAGGACTGTGCATTTCAATGGTAGTCTCAAGTGAGATAGACCCCAGTGTGTGGCCCCAGAAGTGGTTGCATCAGGCTCCTGTTGAGAGGAAGCCTGTGCGGTTGTGGTGGGTGGAGTCGTGGTGGTAGCTGCTGGAGAATCGAACAGCAGCCACATCCTGCATTTGTGTTGCAGGGGCATCCTCAGGGGACTCATTTCCCTGAGTAGCCTTTTTGGGCTTCTTTTGGCTTTTGGCTTGGTGGGGACTTTGGATTTGGAGGTGGAGGCTGTGGGTTCCTGCTGCGTGTGTTTTCGCAGCCGGCCAGCCTGTTTTAGATTGGTCAGAGTTGTGCCTGGAGTATACCTCGGCTAGAACAGCCAGGCAGGGACCCAGTGCCAACAAGTCCCTCAGCTTGAAGCTGGTTCTCTATTATGGCCATGATGAACCGAGGATACAAGATCCATCGGTTAGAAACTGGGTTTGTGGCCATATCCTTGATTTCCCAAAATATAATATCTGTTAAGTTTAAAGGTTGTTTTCAAGGATAGAGAAACAATACCTGTTGCCACCTTGTTGACATCTGGTCCCATGAAGAGGTTTTGGGAGCCAGACACACGTTCACCATATGAAAATGAGGCGTTGGGGATCAGGGAAGTGTTTCTTTAACAAGGTTTTGGCGGAGAGGTCACCCTGGTAGTCGTTGGCAGTGAAGCATAGATCGAGGGCGCCTTTGGGGTAAGGAGGTTGGGTAGGTGGCATCCTCCAGCTTTAGGGTTTCTCGAATGGTAGCTGGAGTGATAACCACTTGGTGTTGTTACGGAGGACCGGAGAGAGACCTCGCCATCATCTCTCCGGTTTGGACGATGATGTTCGTCCAGAACTCCGATAGGGAGTCGGTGTATATGGGGGGTTGAGGAGGAATGCCGTTTGGTAGGGGAGTCGGTCATTAGATCGACGACATGTGAAATTTTGGCCATAATGGCGATTTGGTGAGATGAGCGACACAGTTGTGTCGAGGTTTCAGTTGCATGGTCGCCATTAATGGTGTATGGGAAGTTCAGAGGTTTTGAAAGGTTAGGTCAAGTGAGGAGTAAATGCTCTGAACGTTGGGTATTTATAGGGTAGGGCAAAGGCTGAAAGAAAACTACTGAAGGTTTTGGTGTTAGTTATCAGTTGTTGTAACGACTGATGACGTGGTCTTAACCTTCAGTGGTTGTAACATCTGAGAACTTGGTGTTAGTCTTCAGTAGTTAAAACTACTGAGACCTTGGTTTTGTCCTTCAGATGTAAACGGCTGAAGAGTTATTGTCAGTCTTCAGTAGTTATGAACTACTGAAGACCTAATATTCTCTTCAGACGTTGTAACAACTGAAGACTTGGTGTTAGCCTTCAGTAGTTGTGAACTACTGATATCAGTAGTTATGAACTACTGAAGACATGGTATTGCTTCAGTTGTTGTAAACAACTGAGGACTTGGTGTTAGCCATCAGTAGTTGTGAAACTACTGAAGACATGGTTTGTCCTTCAGTTGTTTGGGGATGAAACAGCAGCTGTTGGCATCAGCTGATGAGAAATTACTCATCAGCTGTTCCGTCAAATCAGTTGTTTCATGCTAGCCTCTACACTTACTCATCAGCTCTTGGCTGACTTTCAGATGTTTCATTGACCCTTCAGCTCTTGTGAATATTTATGCCTTCAGCTCTTGTGATCAGATGTTCACAAGTGCTGATGAAATACTCTTCAGAGCTGGTGAACAAATTTTGTCTTCAGTACTTGTGTAAGATTACACATCAGTACTTGTGAGCAAAATTTGTTCTTCAGTACTTATTTATTTGAAAATTATACATCAGTAGTTGTAATCCACCTCACTACAGTTGTTTTCAATAAATATGTACATCAGTACTTTGAGTCATTTTAGGTTCAGTAGTTGTGAAAGAACTGAAGACTAAATTACTCATCAGTACTTATATTTGACCTTTGCTTTTAGTAGTTGTGAAGTAAGAGCATCAGCATTGGTCAAATTACTCTAGCTGCAGCATACCAAGCCTTAGTACCAGATTTTGGAATGTAGCACTATCTAAGGGCTTAGTAAAAATGTCTGCAAGCTCATCAGCACTAGGCACAAACTTAGGATCAATCAGACTTTTTCATAGCAATCCCTGATAAAATGATGTCTGATCTCTATATGTTTGGTCCTAGAGTGTGGACTGGATTTTTAACAATACAAAGAGCTGAAGCACTATCCATTAGTAATGGAGTCTTAGTCTCAGTAATGCCATAATCCAGAAGTTGATTCTGAAGCCAGAGTATGAGAGGTACAACTTGCAGCAGCAATGTACTCAGCTTCAGCAGTGGATGTAGCAATTGATGTTTGTTTCTTACTCTGCAAGAAACTAAACAATTGCCTAGGAATTGGCAACCACCAGAAGTGGATTTTCTGGTGACTTTGCATCCTGCATAGTCACTATCAGAGAAAGCAACTAATTTGCAAGAATGCCCAGTTGAATACCAAAGACCTAGTGATTGGGTACCTTGCAGATATCTAAAGATCCTTTTGACTGCAATCAAATGGGATTCTTTAGGTGCAGCCTGAAATCTAGCACAAGCACATGTTGCAAACATGATGTCTGGTCTAGAAGCTGTAAGGTACATCAAGGACCAATCATACATCTGTAAAGGGTTTCATCAACCGCTTTACCTTTCTGATCTACATCTAGTTGTGTGATGCTGCTCATGGGAGTAGAACAGGGCTTACAGGTTTGTAAATCAAACTTATTCAACAACTCTTTGGTATATTTGGACTGATGGATGAAGATTCCATCATCCTGTTGTTTGATTTGCAAACCTAGAAAGAACTGTAATTCCCATAGCACTCATTTCAAATCTTAGCTTCATGAGCTTTGTAAATTCATCACACAACTTTGGATCAGAGGATGCAAAGATGATGTCATCTACATAAATTTGAACAAGGAGCTTATGTTCTCCACAGTCTGATGAATAAGGTTTTATCAATGGTGCCTCTAGTGAACTTATTCTCTAGAAGAAAAGTTGAGAGTGTCTCATACCAGGCTCTAGGTGCTTGCTTCAGCCCATAAAGAGCCTTATCAAGCTTGTACACCCAATCAGGATGTTTATTGTCCTCAAAGCCTGGTGGTTGACACACATAAACCTCTTCTTTTATTTTCCCATATAAGAAGGCACTTTTGACATCCATTTGATAAACCTTAAGACTGTGAAAGGCAGCATAAGCTAAGAACAGTCTGATTGCTTCCAGTCTGGCCACAGGTGCAAAGGTCTCATCATAATCGATGCCTTCCTCCTGTGCAAACCCTTGAACAACCAGTCTAGCCTTGTTCTTGACAATTTGGCCCTTCTCATCTGTTTTGTTCCTAAATACCCACTTGGTGCCTATAGCACACTTACCTTTGGGTAATGGAACAAGCTCCCACACTTGCTGTTTCTTAAACTGAAGAAGCTCAAGCTGCATAGCTTCCACCCATCCATTGTCTCTTAAAGCAATATGATAGTTCTTTGGCTCTTGCTGACTGATGAAGAGAGCATAGAAGCAGAAGTTGGACAATTGATTCCTGGTTGAAACTCCAGCATGAATATCACCAATGATTTGAGATGTGGGGTGATTCTTGAGCTCTTGATAGACTATGATATCTGTGCAAGTGTTTGTAGACCCATCAGCAGCAACAGATGGTGATGGAGATCCTGAAACCATGTAGAGGATGGCAGCTCAAACGAAGTAGAGCAAGCAGAAATCTCATCAGCATTTGTAGTGGATGGAGCTGCTGAGGCTACAGGAGCATCAGGTTCAGTGGACTCAGGCAGGTGTCACTAAACCTGAAGAGGTGAGTACTGACTACATCATCAGTACCACCAGGTGGAGATCTGTTGACAGGCTCAACAGCTGGAGGTTGATAAGGAACATATTGCAGTATGTCCAGATCAAACAACTCCACAGGGTTTTGTGGAATCTTGTCCTTTGGAGATTCATTGAACTTCACATGCAGAGTTTCTTCAACCCCCTTGTTCTACAGTTGAAGACTCTGTATGCCTTGCAAGTTGATGAATAACCAACAAAATACCCTGCATCCACCTTACTAGCAAACTTCTGGAGTGGGTTGCTAGTGTTGAGAATAAAACATGGACACCCAAAGGCTCTAAAGAATGAAATCAGAGGAGCCAAATGATGAAGAACTTCATAGGGAGTCTTCATCAACCTCTTATTCACTAAAGCTCTATTTGTACATAGCAAGCTGTGTTGACAGCTTCAGCCAAAAGGTCAGTGGCAACCCTGAGTCAGCCAACATTGACCTTGCTGCTTCAATGAGAGTCCTGTCTTTCTCTCCACCACTCCATTCTGCTCAGGAGTTCTAGGAATACTAAACTGCCTTCTAATTCCCTTGGACAGGTAGAAGTCATCAAGTGTGTGGTTTCTAAACTCTGTTCCATTGTCACTTCTCACACACTTGACCTGTAGGGAATACTGCTTTTCTACAAGTAACACAAAGTTCATATAGTCTTGGCTGCTTCCTTGGAGTGCAAGAAGAAAGTCCATACAAACCTGGAATAATCATCCACAATTACCAGGCAGTATTTCTTCTTTGCCATGCTCATCACTCTGACAGGACCAAAGAGATCCATGTGCAGGACTGCAAGCGCAGGCAGTGGACTTTGGTTCTTCTATTGAAGGGAATGAAACTTTGTGTTGTTTTCCTTTCAAGCAAGCAGTGCAGTCATCTTCACACTTGAACTCCTTCAGAGGCAATCCTCTACTAACCATGGCTTATCAGCTGATTCATGTTCTTGAAATTAACATGACCCAGCCTTCTATGCCATAGTGTAGACTCTTGAGGAGAGGCCTTGGAGAATAGGCAAGGATGGCCTTTAGATCTATCTTTTTGGAAAGATCTAAGGCATACACTCTTCCTGTCCTGTTGGCCTTCAGGAGAGTGTGTTCATCCAATGCCTTGTCAATCAAACTCAGAACTTTGGATGACAGAATCCGACAGTTCTGGCTTGTGAAAAGGGCAACATGGCCTTTGTCACACATTTGACTGACACTCAAGAGGTTGTACTTGAGATTCTCCACATGGTTCATCATCAAACCTTATTTCCCATTGGAAACAAAGCCTTTTCCGATGATGTAACCTTTGCATCATTGCCAAAGGAAACAAATCCCTTCTTCCTTGAGAGTAGTCATTAAGAGGGTGCTTCCTGTCATGTGCATGGATCCTCCACTGTCTACATACCAGATGCTTCTATGGCATGTTGAAGAACCCTGCAAACACAACCATGTGTTTTAGTTGTTAGAGACCCAAAACTGTTTGGTTTTGGGTCTGTTTTCAACTACAGGTGCAGCACTAACAGGTGTGTTATGTGTGACAGCTGAGGTGAAGAAGATGGTGCAGAAGAGGAACCCTTTGGCTTGGACTTCCTTTTCTGTGGTTTCAACACAAGGAGCATCTAAGTGGTTGACTCTTCCCACTAGTTGCTGAACCATCATCACCAGCTGTGTCTGATTTTGTGATAAAGCCTTCAGCTCTTCAGACACATTGGAGTTTGCTGATGATGGATTCCTATGTTGTACCATCTTTTTCTGAGCAACCTCAGCTGTTGCCTGAGTAACCCTACCTTCTTTTTAGATTTAGCTTTGGGCTTAGGGATTTCAGGCTTGGATGTTGCTAGTACAAACTTGGTTTCAAACTCATTCTTCATTTTATTGATGTCTCATTGATTTTCTCCTTCTGTTTGAGTTTGGAAACCCTTTTGTACCAGCAATCATCAGTAAGATGATTGAACAAGCCACATATCTCACATGGCTTCTTCTTCATCTTATGCTGATCATCAGCTGAAGAGGATGAACTACTGAAGACTTGTTCTTCAGCTGTTTGCCATCAGTACTAGCAGTTTTCTTCCTAGTGCCTGCTTTCCTGGTATCCTCTTTAGCTGTCTTCAAACCTTTCCTACTGTTAGTTTTCTTCTCTTTAGTGCTAACAGTATTTGAGGTTTGAACTTCAGATGTTGTCACTTGCTCTCCAGTACTTCAGTACTTCTAGTGACAACACCTGAGTTGATCAGCTTTTGGTCATGTGACAGTCAGCATTTGAACCATCAGCTGTTGTAGCATCAGCTGATTGGTTTTGGCAGGATTAATGCTGACTTCTATCTCTGATGATGCTGATTCAGAAGATAGTAGGTCACATGATGAGAAGGATTGGTTATTGCTCTCCATCAGATTCAACTTCTGCTCTTGAAGTGAAATCTGTAGGAGGAGCAGTGTGATTATACCAATGCCAAACTTCACATTGGAAGCTGATTGCTTGCTAAGAAGCATTTCAAAACCCTTGCATGATTGCACCCATCGATCACACTCAACTTGGGTGGTTGCAAGAGTTTCCTTGAGGTCTCTGTACTTCTCTAGAAGTACATCTTCCCTAGCTTTATCATCTTTGATTTGGCATTTAAGCTTGTAAATCTCATCATTTTATCTTTGAGTACCTCAAAATCAGCTTTTCTTTTGGAAAATAGTGCTCAAGCTCAAGATTTTTATCTATTAAAGCTACATTTGCTTTCTAATAGAAGCAAATGCTGCTATGCATGATTCTGAACAAAGCTTGGCTTTTGCCTCAGTGGATACCTGAGATGAGGCATTTGATGATGACCCTCAGCAGAATCAAGGGCCATCAGAGCAAGATTTCCAAAAGGTTGGTCACCACCATGTTGACCAGCACCTTGGAGTAGTTGTTCTGACCAGATAGCTCTCTGGTAGACTACTCCAGTCAACAACACTTGGGTGAAAAAGCTATGTTGTTGAGGTTGTGTGTGATGATGAGATGGGAAGATTGAGGCTCAGGAAGAGCATGAGGTGGTTGAGCCGAGGGTGCTTGAGCTTGACTAGGCTGAGGCATGTAGTAACAGGGGTAAGGATATGGCATATGACCTGTGGCACAAAATAAGCAGGTGATGCCTGTGCTTGTGATGGATGGCCAGAACTGGAGGAAGGTTGCCCTCTGTGCTGTGAGCTATTGCTGGGAAAAGTCACAAAGGGTGCAGAGGAGTTAGATCCAGACGATCTACACTCTCTTGCAAAGTGTCCAAGCCTTTGGCACTTGTGACACCTCAACTTGCTCTTGTCAAAACCAACTTTGGTTTTGCCAGAGTCCAGGGATTTCCTACCAGTTCTCTTGTAGAACTTTTGAGAGCGGATATTTATCATTGCCATTTGGTTCAAAATATCCATCTCTTCCAGATCATCATCTGGAATGCCCTTCAAGTCCTCCATCAGAAAACACAAGTTGTCACCAACACCTCCTGAACTACTAACACCAACAAAAGCTTGTTCTGAGTTGGTAGAGAAATCAATATGCTCATCATAAGAACTTCTGATGAAGCATATTCTGACTCCTGACTTATCAAGGCAGCATTACCTTGGACAAAATCATCAGCGAGCTTGCCAGAAGAGGACAACTTCCTCTTTTGCTCTATCTCTCTCCAAAAGTGAGCAGTCCCATGAAGTTGGGTGAGAGATAGAGTTTCCAGATCAGCACTGGAGCGTAGGACAATGGTATATGTGTCCCATCTCTCAGGCAGTGACTGAGGAACCTGTTGTTCATCTGGCTGTTGGAGTACTCCTGTGTGACCATCTTCAGCTCAGAGATCAAACAAGAGAACTCGCTCTCAACTGCTGGGTCAGAGTCTCACCCTTTCTATATGAGAATGTTCATATTGTTGGGCGAGGATTTCCCTATTGTTTGCTAAGACCGAATCAGTTCCTCCAAATTGTTCCTTTAGAGCAACCCATAGGTCTGAGCAGACTCATGATGCAAGAGCCCTGAATAAATCTCATTAGGAATAGCCATGGCTAAAATTCCATGGGCTCTAGCATCAATTTCGAACAGCTTTAGATCTTCGTCCGAATATTGTTCAGGTTTCTTCGCAACCTGTTCATTAGATTCAGGGACGCTCACCATAGTCTTGTATGGTCCATGCACCACTGACTTCCAACAACCAGCACTGTTGACAGCCAAGTGGTGAAGCATACGTCTTTGCCATATGTTATACTCATTCCTAACAAGCATCGGAGGCTTGGTTGAGGAACCAGTATTGTGAGATCATTAGTTGGTGTCGTCATCTCAGGTTTTAGTCAAAAACAAGTTTAAACAAGACAAACGTAACTCAAAACCACCAGAGGACCTCAAGATTTTGGCCAGAAACAGCAGAAACTCACTCTCTATGGCTAATTCTTGCAAATTGCTAATTCGATCAAACAGAGAGATCAAAAGAGCAGTTTCAAATGATCAATAGTGAAATCGATCAATGATTAACCTGCTCTGATACCATTTGACAGGATCTCAGCCTCTCGTTTGATCAATCAGATTGGTTGCAGCGGATTAGCACGTTAATTAGCAATAGAGCATAAAAGATATTGCATGTAAAAGCACAAACATAGAGAGAGAAAGAGTCTACGAAAAAATTAATTGTTCTATGCTCAACACGTTTCGGCAATTAAACAGCATGGTTCACCATCCTTTTATAGGGCGGCAAAAGGATGGTGGTGATGTCTTTCTCTGACATCAACAGATTATTAAAATTACAACTGTCGGAACATAAAACTACTGAAGATGTCAACAGCTGACATCTTCTTACAAAAGTGTTCCTATCTTTACAAGTACTGACAAAAGTAAACTACTGAAATCCTACAACGATGAAGACAAATCTTCAGTCGTTTATAACTACTGATACTATAACAGCTGAAGAACAAGCTCTTCAGCTGTTGTACTACTGAAACAAAATTACAAAACAACGGGAAGGAAAAAAACATCACAACAATGAAGAAGACTTCTTCAGCTGTTGTGACAAACTCGAGTCTTCAGCACTTGTTCTTCAGACTTGGCTTCAGGATGTAACAACTGATGGCTTCAGTAGATGTCATCAGCTGTTGTCTTCAGTCTTTGTCTTCAGACTTTGTGCTTCAGTAGAAGGTCTTCAGTTCTTCAGTTCTTCAGCTTTTGATTCTTCAGTACTTGTCTTCAGTACTTGAAGTCTTCAGTACTTGTTGATCAGTACTTCAGACTTCAGTAAGAGTCTTCAGCTGTTGTTCTTCAGTTCTTTGATCTTCATACTTTGATCTTCAGATTGTCAGAACAGCTGATGGGAGTCTTCAGCAGTTGTTGCCAGTGGCATGTGGGACTTAGAGGTTTTCCTTGATCTTGGCTCATTGGTTCTTTTGGTCCAACAG
>JABSNV010001258.1:0-94564 GCA_024085815.1 Flaveria linearis | reverse complement strand
AATAACCATGTTGGTGTTTGAATCTTTCAGTGTATTATAGAGGATGGCCGGTGGTAGATCTTCTAAGGCTTCACGTGGTGGAGGTGGTGGCGGACGTGGTGCTGAATCGCGTGTCACGAGAGGAAGGCCTAGAGTTGAAAAGGTGGTTCATGAAGAACACGAGACTCCTCATCAGGAGGGAGCAGCGAAAGCTCAAATTTGAGAGCCTCGATGAGAGAGGCGGTTGTGGAAGAAGTACACCAGGTCATGCAGACGATCTTACCGTCTGTAGTGACTGAAGTGATAAAGGCTGTTAGGGATGAGGAGAGACAGGAAAGGGGTAGACCTTCGGGTGGAAGGAGACGGGCGGAGTCTGAAATGGTTTTCTCCGATGAGGAGGAAGAGGAGGAGGAGCCTGTGCAGGAGGCGGCACGAGGCTGTAACTACGGGGCATTTCAACGATGCAAGCCCCCAATTTTTGATGGTAATGGCACTTCTGCTGCTGCTCACCGGTGGGTGAGGGAAATGGAAGCCGTGCTGAATATCAGAGAGTGCCGGGAGGATCAGAAAGTGAAGTTTGCCGCCCACTATTTCGTGGACTCAGCTTTGTGCTGGTGGGACAACATAGTCCAAGTTAAGGGTAGCCGAGCTATTGGAAGAATGAGATGGTCAGAGTTGAAAAGGCTAGTGATTAAGGAGTTCTATCCTCACCGTGAGATGGATAAGGTTGAAAGGGAGTTCCTGCAGTTGGAAGCTGGGACGATGACACACCAGCAGTACACTACAAAGTTTAACGAGATGGCATATCTGGTGCCGGATCAGGTGATGCCTCTATCCCGAAAGGTAAAGCGGTACATTCAGGGTTTGCCCGCGGATATTTGCAGGCACATGATCGCTGCCCAACCGAGTACGTTTAGGTCGGCGGTGGATTTGGCGGGGAGGTTATACGATGAAAGAACGATGGTGGTGACAGAAGCTAGCAAGAAAGGAGGTGATCGGGATTGGAATGGGAAGCGATTGGGACATGGCGTAGTCGCTTCAAGTAACAAAGGTGCACGGATGGATGACCACCGTATGGTTATAACTGAGACGGGGTCAGAAAGGTGCGACAAGTGTGGACAAAATCACCCCGGGAAATGTAGATTGGGGACCAATGTCTGTTTCCGTTATGGAAGGACCGGACATGTGGTGAAGAACTGCGGTATGGGGAGGTGTTATTCTTGCGGGGAAGAAGGTCACATGAGCAGGGATTGCAAGAAGCCAAGGGCGGAAGATTCAGGAGTAAAGAAGACTGGAGGAGAAGGACAGAGGGCAAACGCAGCGCTGACACGATGAAGTAAAAGGAGGCTGGAACAGACTCCGACTGGATGACAGGTATGTTTCCGGTAATTTGAGTTCATGCACTTATGATTTGACTGTGATGCTAGAAGAAGTTTCGTTCCTTCGATGTAGAGATTTCTATTAGTCGATTCGCTAGGTTACCGGATGCCCTAGAGGATTGCATGATGCAATTGAGAAAGCTATGTCACCCATTGTCTAAGGAATAGTTTCAGCCTGTGATTTGTGCATTTGCCTTGCAATCACAGTGTACCTGCAAGGAACCTGAGAGAAACCGGTCTCGGTGCAATTATATTTGGAACAACACCTAGTATGATTAATGAACGCCTTTCTTGCCACTTGTCTGGTTTGCCAGAGGGTCATTATTCATACTTAAAGAACATCAAACAAGGGTCTAGGGTAAGCAGCAACTTTACACAAGTTGAAGGCCTTGTTCTTCACACACTTAGGCTGAAGGTTCTCAGTGATGCTCTGAAGCTCAATGATTATGCTCGAATATCGTGATGTAGTAGCTGTATTCTACATGGCATGTTTGGAGTCGCAAGTGCTGGTCAAATGAACATTGATCAGTATGCATGGGTTGCCGATGGCGATAGTCCAAATAGACCAGAAGTCGAATGTTGATAAACGATGTGGAGCGATAGGATTCCAAGTGATAGACTGGAAAATAGATGGGACAGTAATGCCCGCGAAGGTTTAAGGAACGATAGGTTTCGTGGGACGAAACCCGTTTAATGGGGGTGGACTTGTAACGCTCGGAAATTTCGATTGGGAGAGTGTCATGCGACTGGAGCGTCCAATCGCATGGAAGACATGCGATTGAAGCTCAATCGCACGGCTGGGACTCAATCGTACGACTGGAGTGTTCAATCGCATGGAGCGTGAACGACTGGAGGTCCAGTCGCATGGAGAACTCAGGCGACTGGACAGTAGTATTTAAGGAAGAAGGCAGCCCTCACTCTTTCCTACACTTGCGAAACTAGAGAGAAAGAAGAGAAACGGGAAAAGGGGAGAAGAAAGCTCGGTTCAAGCGGGTTCGTGAGCCGAAATCGACGTGTAGCGGGTCAAATCGAAGCTCTAACTGAGGAGGTTACTAAGGTGAGTTCTAGGACCCCACTTTTACATGTTTTGAATGATTTTGGGGCTGGAACACATCTGAAACCCTATTTTTCGAGTTTTTGGGTGTTTAACCCGTGTATGTACGTATGTGTATGTGTATGGTACGTTTAGGGCTTGATTCCAGACTAGGATAGGCTTGTATGAGGTTGAGGTATGTTTCCCCATGGATTAGAGGGGCTAAATTGAGCTCAAACGAGGTCTGGAAGAGTTTGGAAGCCGAATGTCGCGGCTGCTGTTCGTGATGAACTCCAGTCACTGCCCAGTTAGGGCTAGGCAACTGAAGGGCTAGTCGCACGACTGAGGAACGACTGATGTTCAACCGCACGACTGAGGTCTAGTCGTACGACTGGGGATCCAGTCGCGTGAGAGTCAAGCGACTGAGGTCCAGTCGCATAGATGTTCATCCGCATTTGCTTAGTCGCATAGTGTTCATTCGCACGATAGGGAGTCCATTCGTACGACTGGGTGTTCATCCGCATGGATGCTCACCCGCGCTTGTCCAATCGCATAGTGTTCAGTCGCATGGAGGTCATGCGACTGAAATATGTCCAATCCCCCAAATAGAGCTGGTGCGTACGAGGAGAGATGTAGCCCACTTACTCGCCCTCGGGAGAAGAGTAAGGGCGAGCGATGATGTGATAGCTCCCGTAGGTACGCGTGAGATGATCGTCGAGGCTTAGAAGTTATGTTGGGCATGACGATGATAGTATTGCATGTGTATGCGTGATGTAGGTATGTTAAGTATGGTGTCGCCAGGATAGATGGTGAATACTGATGATACGTAAATGCCGATGTTCCTTGCTTCGATGTATGTTTATCTTTCTGTATCTTTACGTGTATTGTTATGAACGAATAGAAAGTATTAATAACGTAAAGTGAAAGTTAATAAAAGAGGAATACGATGACTGAATGAATCATTAATGAACGAATTAAAACGTGAGAAATTTGCAAGCGAAGTGTACCAAAGTGCACGGCCCTAAATGCCTCAAGCTCAACCGCGTGAGGTTCGGCTAATCTTTAAGGGTGCACGTAGAGGTTCCAGTCTTGTGACTAACCTTCGGTGTGGTACATGGTGAGGTTACCCACTTCGGTGGGGGTGTAGTTACCCACTTCGGTGGGGGTGATGTCACCCACTTCGGTGGGGTGTAGTTACCCACTTCGGTGGGGGTGATGTTACCCACTTCGGTGGGGGTGTAGTTACCCACTTCGGTGGGGGTGATGTTACCCACTTCGGTGGGGGTGTAGTTACCCACTTCGGTGGGGGTGATGTTACCCATTTCGGGGGGGTGTTGTTACCCACTTCGGTGGGGGTGTTGTTACCCGAGTTATGTTTAACTTCGGGGGTGTGGCATAAAGCCAAGCATAGTTATGAGGTGAGCGACTTTGTGTTGCAATAGATTCGGATGGAGTTCAATCTCTGTGATTGACTCGTATGGGATCTCTGTCGCGTATCCCGGTGCTGTGTTAGTCTTCGGACATGAGTTGGGGGTTTGTGAGCAGGCCCCGACACAGCATCAGCTTCCGAGCATGAGTCGGGGATATTGCCCGAGACAGGATCTAGATGGATGAGTAGAGGATCGCATGCTCTGGTACTGTGTCAGTCTTCGGACATGAGTCGGGGTTTGTGTGTAGGCCCCGACACAGTATCAGTCTTCGGACATGAGTTGGGAGTATTGCGTGAGTTGATGAATGAGAGAAATGATTGTGAAAGAAAGAACGTAAGAAACGAACGAAGATAATGAACGTAATGAAAGCTAAAGAACGAACGAATGAGGATAATGAGCAGAAGGAACATAATGATGACGTATGAAACGGGATCCTTGTCACTCGACCTCAGTAATCATGGCTGTGTGCCGTGGAGAGGGCAATGTGTGACGGGGTCTAGATAGAAGTGAAAGATAGAGGATGCATGAAAGTAATGAACGTACGAATGAATGAAATGAACGTAAGAATGAACGTAATGTACGTACGGACGAATGTAACGAATGTATGAATGAAAGGAAGAAACGTACGAACGAAAGAGAGAGTTAAGAAAGAACGTGAATGTTAACGATGAACGGTACACGAACGAAAGCTAATGAATGAATGATGAAGATAATAATAATATTATCTACGTGTACGTATGTTGTATGATCGTATGTATGTAAGAACGGTTTTGATGGAAAGTAAAGTATGTTTTTAATATAAAACTAGAACTCACTCAGCAACGCTGACTTTGATGAGTTTCCAGTTGGCAGGTATGTTGCTGAGGATGGCACAGGGCGACTACTCAGTTGATGAGGCTGGCATCCATATTTTGACATGTCATTGTATTTTGAGAAGAAAACGAATGTTGTAAAGTTATGAAATGACATGTTTTTAGCTACAAATGAAAGTTTTAAATTCCGCTGCAAAGTAAATGTACGTTTAAAATGTTTTTATGTGTGATGAATGACCAACTGTGAGGTGCCTGGGAAAGGGGCCTTACAAGTTGGTATTAGAGCCAAAGTTTAAGTGAAACGGGTAAATTTTCATAATCAACCTAATCTTAAACTGAAAATGGGACAGAAAGGGATGGGATGCCAATCTGAGTAGCTGCGTGTCATCAGGTATTTTCTTAAAGTTAACCGGTATTGTGTGCGCATGTTATGTGTTTATGTGCTACTGTTAGATTTAGATGCTAATATAGTCAGGACAGGTAATGCTCGGGGTATGAAAAGTAAGGTAAGTGGCTAATCATAACTGATCACTGTAATTAGGGACTTACTATACTTGACATGAACTGAGCTATTCCCTTGAATGACCATGTTGGTGTCTGAATCTTTCAGTGTATTATAGAGGATGGCCGGTGGTAGATCTTCTAAGGCTTCACGTGGTGGAGGTGGTGGCGGACGTGGTGCTGAACCGCGTGTCACGAGAGGAAGGCCTAGAGTTGAAAAGGTGGTTCATGAAGAACACGAGACTCCTCATCAGGAGGGAGCAGACAAAAGTGCAAATTTGAGAGCCTCGATGACCAACTGTGAGGTGCCCGGGAACGGGGCCTTACATGCCCAATCAACTAATTCTTCACGAGATGAGAAAACCTAATAAATTTTATATTTTTAGTTTGTTATTACTAAATGAAAGTAAAATTAAATATGATATATCATATAACCTGATTCGTGTCGTATAAACCTCTTTTACCGGAACCAGAACCGTCATTATCACCACTGCTATCGCCACCGTTATCACCCCCGTCATCGCCGCCCTCATTCCCGCCGTAATTGGACGCGAACTGTCCTAAATAGTTTGAAGCACACTCATCGTAATAACCGTAACCCTCCTCAGGGTAATAGTTAGATTCCGAACCGAATAAATAGTTGCTATCCCAGAAAGATATCGTAACATTAAATATTATTTCAAACTTATCGTAGAAATTTGAATTATGAAATGAATTTATAAACTAACGTTTATATAGTAGTTCACATGGAATATTGCATCCCGTCACATAATTAATACGAATATCGAGAAATATTACATCATATCAAATAACGTAATAAATACAAAATTACACGATTATCGAGGAATATTACGTCATATCAAATAACGTAATAAATACAAAATTATACGAAAAACGAGAAATAATATATCTTGTCAAATTATTAAAGGTGAAAATAGGACCCTTAAAGCGGTTCACGAGCCGTAAGTGAAAGGGCTAACGGGTCGTGAAACGCTTAACGGACCGTGAAAAATTAACACCATGAACACCTTCACTGGCCGTTACGTTTTTAAATGACTGATTTGATTGCCCGACAGTCACTACGGCCCGTGAAGGGCCTTACGGCTCGTAAAGAGGACGTCCAGATATCATTCTGAACGTCTCTTTAAACGTCTCTTTAAACGTCTCTTTAGTAGACCCCTTAACTTTTATCTTTCTTTGTCATGAACTCTAATGGTTATCTTCTTGTAATTGACTTTAGATTTGGTAATATAATAAAGTTAAAAGTTATAACATTTTCTAAAATATTATTTTCGGGGTTAGTCCATAAGTCAAAGTAGTAGTTGGAAACAAGGGTGGCACGTGACGTACCCTCTTACGTGTTTGTTCCTTTTATCAATTCCTTTTCTTATTTCTTTATCAATTATAGACTTATAGTATTGTACTTATTTCTATTCTATTTATTCTCTTTTGTCGGTGGTAATAGTATTCAAAATCAAAACCCTAAACCACCACCACAAGCCATTACAAGACAGAGGAGCTGGAGAGGGCTCGAGAAAGAGGAGGTCGGTCGATGATGAAGACGATGAACTCGACGATGAAACAAGTGGAGGATCCCACACCCTAAACCACCACCACACCTCCAATTCCCCCCCCCACCCAAATCGCAGCCCCATCGTCTCCCACCTCTCACCACCACCACCACCAAGGAGGTCTGATTTGCACCGATGCACCCCTCACCAATGCATCTTCACAGCACTCCTCTCAGATTTACAGGTTCGTTCCCTTCGTATAGCTTTGAGGGTTTTTTGTTGGGCTTTGTTTTCATCGGTGGGATTGGGGAGCTGACGACGGTGTAGGTGGAGGTTGTGGTGGTGGTGGTGGCGGTGGCGTGGTGGTGGTGTTTGGTGGTTTCGGATGATCCGGTGACCATTTGCCCGACTTTTTTAAAGGAGGTGGTGTCGGCTTGAACGAAGGTGGTGGGGTAGGGGTGGTTGGGGTCGGATCTGGGGATGGGGGTTGGCGGCCGCGATGGGTGGTGGTGGTGGTTGTGGTTGACGGTGGTGGTGGTGGTGGTGGTGGTGGAGGCTTTAGGTGATTGATTCATTACAACAATGATTGTCTTGTCGAGGTTAATTAATTGGCTTGGATTCTGGTTTGTTTCTGCAGAGTAAGGCAGGGCCTGTTTTATTAGCAATAAATCCCTTCAAATGTGTCAATATATATGAAAATGATTTTGTCAAAGCCTATAAAGAGAAGACTTTGGATAAGCCTCATGTATATGCTGTGGCTGATGCTGCATACAATGATATGATGAAAGGTGTGTTGGAGAACAAATTAAGGAGTTTTGAGTGAGTTGTTTGATCTTAATGCTGACTCTTCTTTTCTTAATTATCAATGCAGATGGTCAAAATCAATCTATTATTATCAGGTTAGTTCATTCTTTTCTCTGGGGGTGTTTGGATGCATGTTTTGAAAGTGATTATGTGATACTGAATAACGAGAATAAGATAATTCATTTTAATGAAAGCTGTTGTAGGAGATGGTGTTTCTCTGTGTTTCTGCTATTTAACATTGTAATAACTAATAATCAATGTTAATTTTCAAGTGTTTGACAAATTCTGATAATTAAGGTATAATGTATTGATTTTGGTGAAATAAGGGTATATAACTGGTTGTCCTATACCCCATGGTAATCAATTTTGTTGCAGCTATTATACCAAACTGATAGTGTTTGAACGTGCTTATGTTGTGATAATCATCAATTCATCATTGGTGGAGTCGAATGTATGTAAATATTGACTATTTAAGGAACTAACAGATTTCTGATATGTAAAATGAGGGTATATAAGTAATTTACTCCACAATTTGATAATTGGGTTTGTTGCAGCTAGTAGTATCAGCTGATAACTTAACTCCTACATAGTCAAATGATAATAAGCAGAGTATACATATTAATATTGATTATTTCTTTATGCCTCATTTTTACTTACTATCATATATGTGTAGTGGTGAAAGTGTATCTGGGAAGACAGAAACAGCAAAATTTGCAATGCAATATCTGGCATCAGTTGGAAGCCAGAATAATCAGATAAAAACCAAACTAATGCAAGCCTGGTGTTCCTTTCAAAAAAAAAATGCAAGCCTGGTGTATACTAGAAGCCTTTGGGAATGCAAAAACATCCAGAAATTGGAATTCCAGCCGATTTGTGAGTTCTATTCCCAGTGGTTCGTTGCTATAATATTTATTGTTATTGTTATCACTATTACTAACATCATCATCTGAAACCAATAAATAAAATATGACTCTTGAACTTACCTGATTTAGAGCTCTCTTGGTGTAGGGGAAGTTAATTGATATTAGTTACAATGCAGAGGGGAAAATAAGTGCCGCTTGTATTCAAACACGTAAGCATATAACAAACATTCTAAGTTATGTTCAATTGTTCATCTATAAAATAGTTTTATTTGACTTGCTGACTTGGCTACTGATTTGATATTTTCATGTGAAACATCAACAGTTCTTCTCTTCTTGAAAAGGTATTTGTTTTGTAATATTAAGTTTTTCTTTTTTTTTAATTTGATTTATAATCTCATTTTTAGAGTGCAATTCTTGAAGTAATTTTGTCTTGTGCAGTCAAGGGTATCTCTATTACGTCGCGGAGAGCGGTCGTATCATGTATTCTATCAGATGTGTGCTGGGGTTCCTCCTGTTCTTAAAGGTTGATATTATTATCTTGTATTGTTGAAAAATGTACATGCAGTATTCTCACTTTAACTCCTTTCTGGGTGTTTATAATTAACAGAGTCATGGTATTGGTATCAATACAAGCATCTCTGTTACATTATTTTTAATGGGTTTGCTGTTGCATGTTTCTTACTTGATAGTTATCTGTTAATATGAATGCTGCATGTTTATTACTTTCCACATCTTCAATAATCAACATTTTGCTTTTGTTCCTAGCATCTGGCTCGGGTCGTACTCGACGCCGGTCGCGGCGGCGAGGGCGTACGACACTGCCTCCTGGGTTACAGAACAATCATGAGTGAATCATCAAAGGATTACAACCACCATCAGCACCATGACCACCATCAAGATCAGCAACCACCGCCTCAAGTAAGTGTAATTCCTTTAAACATGAGTCCAAAAGTTATCCAGTTTATATAATAACTGTCCGCATTTGTTTCCTGTTTCCCTTTTCAGTTGAACGACACCCATAACTGGAAACACCTTCGAAGTTGTTTTGTGAAAACCGAGGTTTGCAACAGCCTGCCTAGAAGATACAGAGTATGTGTTCCAGTTCTATCTATATTCCAATTCAAATTAGATCACCCTCTCAGTAAGGCTTCATAAACTCATTCATTCCCTATGATCTCCCCGCGGCAACGCGCGGGAGAAATTCCTAGTTTAATTTATTAGTTTAATTCGTCTAGAACAGTTTAAAATTTATTTATGTATAAAAACATATTAAAATCATAAACAAAACACATGAAGAATCTTGGAATATTTTATGAAAAAGTTGACGCACCTTTTATTTACCATTTCATGTAATAAACATAAACTTAATAGTTATTCTATACCATGGTAACTTGATATTGCAATGTCCTAAATGGTTACATGAATTATTGTTTATAACATATACAAAAGTGATGCATTATGGGTGCATTTGTAGTTAAGTTAACAAACCACTAAGTTTTATGGTATGATATGTCTACGTAAAGTAAGACTAATGTGGTTGACAAGTCACAACTTGCAAGATATGTGGATGAGTTAGAGGTGGAAAACTTGTTTGATTAATATTACTCAAAATGGTTGAAAAGCATCACCCCTTTTCCTATTTATATTACCTAAAAAAAATATATTTTTTCTCGCACATCATCAAAAATCTATATTTTATAATATATATATATGTATATATATGTATATATGTATATATTTTTAATAATTTAATTTGAACATACATTAACCATATTATAAGTAACAAAGAAAATCAGTTAAATGAGAAAGTCACAATGCAAATTAAATGACACATTTGCCATCAACATTCTACCATCATCTTCGATGACCTTGGCTTCTCCATCTTGATGTCTCAGAAGGTGTTGCCTACATTCTAACTCTTAAAACACCAACATCACGAACACCTAGAGCTGCAAACGAACTGAACGTTCAGCGAACAGTTCGTGAACCGTTCGGCGGGAAGTTCGTTTATGTTTGTTCATTTATTAAATGAACGAACATGAACAAAAAATTCCGTTCGTTTAGCTAAATGAATGAACACGAACAAAGGACTTGTTCGTTCATTTATGTTCATGAACGTTCGGTAATATGTTCGTTAACGTTCATTCGTTTATGTTCGTTTATGTTTGTTCGGTTATGTTCGTTTGTGTTCGTTCTGTAGTTAAAGTTTTTATATATTTTTAATTACCTATAATTTTCAAAACTTAAATCCTTTATAATATAATTTTATAATATAATTGACTTGAGTTTTCTCTTCCAAATAGACTTGAAGTATCAGATCAAAATTAGGGCACCGTATATCTTTCTTTCTCGGTCGCTACTTCCGCCACTGCTTCCGCCACCTCTATCGAACCACCACCGTTGCTTCCGTCAACCTCCGCCGCTGCTTCCGTCGGACCACCATCGCTGCTTCCGTCAACCTCTAGTTGTGATTCGTCCGGTATGTAGAGTTCTCATATACGTTTCTCATCTATTCTTCTTCATGAACTAATACTTCAGATCTGGGGTTATAATTATTTATGTTGTGATGACCGATGATTACTCACGTAAGTGAGTTGTAGAATGTCTTAAATCATAAGTTTTTTTCCTTCATTGATTCATGTTATTGAAGCTACGGTCTTTGCCTAATTCCCCACCTTCAAATTTTTTTAAGATGTTGATTTTGGGGGAGAAATTGATCATAGCAGTAAGCATTGTTAATTTTTTATGGTTAAATGATTACTTTTAGTTCATTAAGTTTTTTTCCTTTGTTTGTGTTCGTTTGTGTTTGTTAGTGTTCGTTTGTGTTCGTTTGTGTTCGTTAGTGTTCGTTAGTGTTCGTTAGTGCTCGTTTGTGTTCGTTAGTGTTCGTTAGTGCTCATTTGTGTTCATAAATATTCGTTTGTGTCCATTTGTGTCCGTTACATATCCACTGTCGAACGAACACAAACGAACGCGGACATACAGGTTTTGTTAACAAACGAACACGAACACCAAATCCAGTTCATTAATATGTTCACGAACAGTTCATAAACGTGTAAAATGTTAAACGAACGAACACGAACAAGGTCTTGTTCGTGTTCGTTCGGTTCGTTTGCAGCCCTACGAACACCACTCTATTCTTGAATTCCTTTCTAAATCTGAACACTTGTAATCAAGTGAAAATGTGTTTGCTTTAGAAAGTGATGAATTGATGAGAAATTGTAGGTCGACGCATGTGAAACTAATGAGCTGAAAAGTAAGCATGACAAGTACAAACTACTATTAGATATTAGGGTTAATTAGTATAAGCATACGGGCTCATTTAGATTTTTAGGGTTACTTGTTATCTCTATATATTGTGACTCAACTATTCAATAAAATTAGTCAGTCTTTTACCATCTTACATGGTATCAGAGTCCTAGGGTACTGGTTACCGTCTTCCTTGCACAATATATAAAAATAAAAACCCTAGTCGTCACCGCCAAGTTCAAACCCTAGACAGGGCGGTCTGGTACTCGCCATCACTCTGTCCCACCTTCGTTTTATGTTTCATTTCTTTTCTATTTTCTAGTTTCAGTTGAATAAAGCTTCGTTATCCATTGAGGACTCAAACCTACTATCTATATCCATTCTGTTGGTTTGTTCACATTCATTCTTTTGGTTCGTTTCTGGATTACGGCTCCTAACTTGCAGCGGTTACTATGTTTCCTTTTTTTCTACTTATCAATGTTTTAGCCGCACTAAGTACAATGGTCCATAGACACCGATCTCAAGCTACGGTTTGATTAGTTTTTTTTCTACTTTTTAGATCTATGGATCTTATCTCTTGATCTACGGATCCAAGAGAACGCTATCTGACCACGATCACCTGCTTGGCTTTCTTTTCTCATTTTATATCTACAGATCTCATCTTTTGATCTACATATCCAAGAGAGCGCCGTCTGCTTGCCTCGATACAGCACCAACGACTATGGAGTATCAAGAACTAATTAACTATCAAGTAAATATGGATAACACGATTAACCAAAACATGAATGACAACATTAAACACAATATTAGTTTGTTGGAAAAAGTTTGGATAGTCCAGTCGATTGAAGCATGGTTATCTTATTATTATTATTTTATGTTTTTTGTTTCCCAGTCACAACGTGTGTCAGGTTACTCCCGCTATGAATACGAGGGAGTATTAGATATTAGGGTTAGTTAGTATAAGCCCACGGATCTATTTAGATTTTTAAGGGTTACTTGTTATCTCTATATATCGTAACCTAACTCTTTAATAAAATTATTCAGTCTTTTACTATCTTACAAGTTATAATACCTAGCAAAAATAGTTAATGATCTTTTTTTCAATGTTCTATCACTTTTGTAAATGTTAGATGTTCAAACTTCAAACTTAGTTATTTTAGTATTTTATATCTAACTAAATCTAATTTAAGAGAAATATTAATATTATTTGGAGAAAAAAAATGATATTTTGAGAAAATTCAATATGTTTAGGGATAGGTCCACTTGGGAAATCCATAATCTACATAATCCATATATTATCTTCCTCGTATTAAATGCACGAAATCAACATGTCGCCCGATACTACCTAACTCTCATTAACAATACTTGTCTCTTTCAATCATGGACCCCTAATTATCTTATTACCCTATATGTTAATAAAGCAAAGAAATGAACAGTGATGTGCAACTGTTTGATGCGTGGTTGTACAACTCTTAATTTCTGACAGCCTCCATATCCATCACCGTCTCTTTTTTTAGCTTCGATTTGTGTTGCTGTGTGTTATGCTTTTAGAGAGAGAAAGGGTTTGCGAGGGAGGCGAAGGCGGAGGCCGGTAAGCGGTGCTGGGTCGCGGCGGCGGCGGCTATCGCTGATGGTTTGTTTCGTCATGATTTTGTGATCGTACCCTGGTCTCTATTCGATCTTCGTCTTATACTGTGTTCTCTTTTTGGGGTTTTTGTAAGCCTGCTTTGAAGGTTCGATCTGATAGTTTGGAAGAGAGGAGGCGGTGGCGAGGACCAGGACGTGGTGTTTGATCGGCGGCGGTTGTCGCTGGTTGCTCTTGATTTTTCACCTTGAACTTTGTCTCTCGTCGATTTCCCTCTTATCTTATGCTTTTTTTGGGGTCTTTTGTATAGTGTTTCTCTGTTTTTTTTTTGCCGAGGGAGAGTTTGACAGAGGGTGGAGGTCGACATGCAGTGGTGACTCTTGCCCTATTATAGTAGACATGTTTGTTTTGTGCTTGATTTCCGTCTTCTCTTCTTTATATTTCGATTCTAAAAACAAATGTTGTTTCGTGTAGGAGAAGGGATCCCTGTCGTTGCCGGAGTTTTAAACTCGTAGGGCACCATGGCGGCGGTGGCGTTAAACATCCTCCGATTCACCGCGTATGGCTATTTGTACTTTGGAATTACTATTTGTGCTGCTTCCTTTAGCCTGTTGGTTTAGGTTGATTATGGTGACCTTGGAGTTGCCTGATATCTCATATTTGTTTCATCATAAACACCCAATCTGTTGTTGGTGTATTGCTTAGTTCTTATGGGAAGTTTTGTATTGTTGGGTCCATTAGGCTGACACGTTAAATGGTTGTGGTTTTTATAAGCAACTGTTTTTATGCTGAATCTTTGTCTTTGATGTTCTTGATAAAATGATTATGGTCATTCCTTTCACCTGAGTAATATGAAAGAAACAGTTGATGGTAGTTTTTTGGCCCAGATCTACTTGGGTCAATGACAATGAATTCTGGTACATTTGAGACTTGCATGTCGGTATTGTAGAGATTTGGCACCATACGTTTTTGGTGTAGACGGTCACCTAACGTGCCTATCATTTGAGAATTGGTTTGCTATGTAACACTATGTGTTGTGAAGGCTGAGATGATAAACCAACTTTGTCGTTGTTGGTTGTTTTGGTGTGGCGAATGTTTTATGTGCAGCCACAATCAGTGACGCTTTCTGAGCCTAAATATCATGTCGTTCCTTGTAGCATGCTGCAGTACTTGATGCACATCACTGTTCATTCTTTGGCTTTATTAACATAGAGGTTAAAGGTTAATTAGGCTGTGATGATAGCAGTGTTTGTTTTTTGTCGCTATGGCGTGGCAACCATTTCTGGTGTGCAACCGTAACAGACTACCTATGCTGAGCCTTAACCAACAACACAGCCACAACGCAGCGAGGAGTGTGCGATGTTTACTGCATGTGTTCGTTGATATGGTTGTTGTTGGTTGGGTTCGTGTACCTGTTTTAGAGTTAACACGGTTGTGGCTTCATTTATATGTTGTGTGTGTGTCGGTATGGTATGCGTCTTGGTATGCTCTCAGGTTATTCTACATTGGTAGAAGAAAGTTTATGATAACATTATGATAAAATCAGATTCGTGGTTACGAAAACTTATGCTAGAAAGGCAGTATATGTTCATTTTGTGCACGTTAGATGAGATATAATTAGGCATAGCAAATGTGGCCTTAGCTTAGTTGTTTAGATGCTTACGAGTCAATCCACCTATAATTATACATAACCTGCAATTTTGTCCAGTCTACTCATATTTGTGACATATTTTTAAGTTAGTGGCTGGTTTACTTAGATATATGATAATTTATTGCTAACCAGCAGCGGTATATGATAGCCTTATTTGCAAGTGTGGGCTGCATGCAGTTGCTTAGACGATATGTTTTACTGATGGGCTTCGGATGGTCAGCAACTTTTGATTGGTGCCTTGGATGACGTCACTTCAGTAATGCTTATACTAGAGCTTCGCCTTAATAGTGTTTAGCTTTTGTTAACTATGTTAGAACCATCATTTGGAGAACATTTCTAGAATTTGTATCTATTAGGTCTTTAACTATTCATAAAAGTTTTTTTTAACGTTTATGATAGTATTTTTTAAACAAATATTAAAGGCTGACAAGACCTATCTATTGTCTGTATTGCAGGTTAATTTAAGTTGTAGAATGTAGATAACTTCTTATTAGTGGCTCTTGCATGGAATCTTTTATTGTATGTGGGTTGGCTATTTATGTGTGTGTATGCTTTTTAAATTGCACTCATCTACCTGTTCAATATCTTTATGTTTCATTGTTCATATTTTTAATTTTATTTGTTTTTTGGCTGTTTTTTTTCCTTTACGTCTTATGTAATTCATATTTTCTTTCGTTTTGCAGGTTTCTTGTTTGGTGTTCACAAAGTCTGGTTAGTATCTTTTAGTTGCTTACTGTTTTTTAGGTTGTTTGAATTTCTTTATTTTAGATTTTTAATATTTGATGTGAATGTTTTCATTTGCATCAGTAGCATTATTATGAGTGTAAATAGCATATTAGCTTTCTTTTGGTTTGTAGTTTTCTAGTACTTAGGTATTAAGAAATATAGCTCAAATTGAGTATATGAGCAGTCAGGTAAAATGCAACCATTTTCATTTCATGAGTTTGACACATCCTGTTCTAAAACTGTCAATAAATTGATATGAAGTGTGTGATGTGTAAGCACCATGATGACACATATCTATTTGTTATATGTGTTTAGAATTTATTTGGAAATGTGTGAAATTGTGAATCATGAATTACTTCATGTATATTTTTAATTGGTTTTGCTATTGCATATTGAAAATCATATTTGTCAGGTAAACACTTACATGTTATTTAGTTTGTTAACCAAAGGACAGTTAAAAAGGAGTCCAATATACGCGCAACGCGCGTAGTGAAATATCACTAGTTTTCATTAATTTTTAACATTATATCTTTTAATAAATACATAATTAATTAAAAGATATCGAATTCTTAATAATACGGTGTATGATCAAATAGAATTGTCAAAAGCCGTATCATTTTACAAATAAAATACCACAACTTGCTAATTTGCTATGTCCACCATCATTTTTTGTTTACGTATTCAAAGGTGTTCTAAAGCCGGTTAGAAACCTTTTTAGTATTTTAATCTAAGTGTGATTTGTTGGATTTGACCTAATCAATATATTGACTTTAGTGGCATATTTGATTTTGCAAAAGATAAGGAATATATCTCTCCAAGCCGTACATAAGACTTTCAATTCTTTGGGTACGGTTCATGTTGAAATTTTGTAACGATGTCTAGTTAGCTATGCCGACGGCTTATAGCCGAAAGCGAGTAGTCTATTGAGAGTCATCTTTCACATGTTTTTTTTATGTTCAAGACTCCTATAAAGAGTAGCGTGCGATCATTTTATTTAGTGTTAAACGGGTTGTTAGTTTTGATTATTCCGTGCTAGTTTTGGTTTCCTTTTATATATTGATTAAATTAACTCCAAGGATTATTTGATTAGAGATGGTGTTTGCAAAATGGTTGTAAACAAACCAAGCTGTTTGTGAGGCACTCAATATTAATTCATTTAAAGTTTAAATCTTACCGAGTTCAAATGACTACGAGCTTACAACAAAGCCTGTTTGATAAGTGAACCAAAGCTAGAGCTTCATATATCGAGCTTGACAAGGCTTGCGAGTTTAAATGAGCATTTTTTATAGAAAAATAAAGTTTGAATTAAAATCATGAATATATATTACATGCTAAATATGTTTATATATATATGATAAAAATAACTATACAGTATATACATAAAAATTATAATTACAATATTGAAATTAATAATACATGCATAAATAAAATATTTAAATAATTTATAAATAAATAATAAGCAAAGTCAAAGTCATGCTCGAGCTTGAAAACGTCTCATGAGTTGAGCTCAAGTTTTGAGTATAATGCTCGAAATGAATCAAGACTGATCTCTGTTAAGTTAAAGGAGGTTGTGCTCATTACATCCTAATGAAACACTAGGGATAAGGCAAGAACTCAAACTTGCGATTTTGAGTATTGTTTGGTGGAAAGATGTCAAATGCATAAACATCTATATCTATATCTTTTTATACTAGTGTAAGTTTTCACTAATGCACTCTATAATCTTGTTTTGAATAATCTTTTATAGATAAACTCAACAATTTGATATTTGGATTCGTTAGTGTACGTATTAAAATAGTTTTATTAGTGAACGTTTACAACGTTAAAAAAAATCTTACACACTGATGTTGAAACCTTTCGTGCCGGTTGAGGCACCAGCTAATCTTCTGTCTACTAAACCAAAACTCAACAGTCAGTCGGTTTTTGTGAAATCTCGGTTGCGGTTGCCGTTGTGTTGATCTGGTTTTATTACTTTAAGCCGGTTTTAAAAACGAGATGCCAAGCTTCCCCTTTTATAGTTTAAGATATATATATATATATATATATATATATATATATATATTAAATTCTCTTGGTTTGTATTTGAACATTTCTCTATATAACTATACTAGTGGAAAGCCCGCGCGATGCGGCGGGACAGACAATTTACGATCTTTAAAAGCAGGTGTTTGTTCCGTTATCGCCAAAATTGAATATACTTGAATGACAAGATGTAATCATCTAAAAACCTCCATGACGAATTTACACTTATTACAAGCCAAGATAATTGTATTCAATTACTCTATATAAGCTCTTAAAAATCATTTACCTTAAAGCCGAAAAGTTGTATTTCTTTTGAATTTAAATAGTATCATTGCATGACCGAAAAATCATTTACCAAGGAAACATGACCTGCAATCTCAGTGATATACCAAAATATGCACAATTTAGGAGGTTTTATACAGTAGAAAAACACTTTAAATACCACACACTTGACCTGCTCAAACCAATTTATCTAATCTGTGAAAATATTTACCATTTGACCCGTTAGAAACAAATTATAGCCCGAACTGACTCGTATACCCATAATCTGGTTGAAAGTTCCACCTTCTAAAGTTATAAAGGTTCTGATGGTTCTCATATCAGGGCTTCATATTACAATTGGCACTTACAGGACATGAACTCTATTTGTTCAAATGGTTGTCGGATCGCAAAATGCATGAAAGAGTATTTTATATATAAAAAGAACTACAAGGGAGCTTTGAATGCAATCCTTCTAGCAAAATCTGTACATCAAAAACTCTGGGAAGACAGTCCATATCTGCTGAAACAATTGCCTGGGATTGGTATGGTGACAGCAAAGGTTTTATTCTCTCTAAAATCTCAAGATCTGTAGAGCAAAATTATTTATTTTATTATTTATCCATGTTGTGATAAGATAATAGTTTAAAATCCACCTACCTATTGTTTATGTTCAGGATTTACAATCTATGGGAGTGAAATCATTTGAAACCCTTTCTGAAGGAGACCTAAGGAAAATAGAGATGGTTACTGGTCGAAAATTCCCATTTGGCAACCACATTAAGGATTCATTGCTTTCACTTCCACCAAAAGTTGATATGAAGGTTGAAGAGATTAGATGTCCAAATTATGGAAAGTCAAAAACTTCATAAACAATTCAACATCAAGATTCAAGTTATGAGTCAACTACTATTATTTGGATAATGGATTGCTTTGAGATTCAACAATTCAACATCAAGATTCTAATTCAAAACCTGCAAATATGCCTAATCAAGCTCATCTATGTAGCTATCACAAGACCGGATCTTGCATTTGGTGCCCAAACATTGAATTAGTTCTCCTAACAACACACTACTTCACATATGACAACCATTTAAGTGTGTTTTAATTGTTTAAAGTATATGAGTAAATTTTAATCTTATCTTTTGAGGTCATTATTTATTTTTTAATATAAACTCCAAGGCTTTAAACAAGCGAAGCTTGTTAAAAACAGGTTGAATAGGCACAATTAATATGTAGAGAAGAAATAACAACAAGAGATACCTGGCAAACTTGGCGAGCATTTTCAATAATTCCTCGTAATTTCACCTCTGAAAGAAGAGAAGTTGCAGGGTTTCCTGCTGTCACTATCTTCTTATCATTCAATTTGGAGACAACAACGAGGTCGAATCCATGAAACATTTCCCTGCATACAGGTCGCCGAGTTCATTTTGAATTATTTTAGATCATAAATGAAATATATAAAATTAATAAATTTAAAAATTTCTTCTTGCAAAAAAATAGTGTGCATACCTAAATAAATGCCTTTTGTTGAGAATAGCAGGCCAGGTCATTTCAGCCAAAGCAGTTGATAAACTGAACAATTCAAACAGTTTCCTGAAAGTTATCATTCATTGACACATAAAAATATGATGGTTAGAGCAAGGTGTTGCTATTAAGGACTTTACATTTGGTATCAGAGCAAGGTGTTGCTCTTGATACAACGGATCATTATTCCGCGATCTTCCGTTCGAGGACGTTAAACAAGTTGCAAGTTATCCGGTTTCATCAAAGTTCCATCCGAAACCGAGAACACACTAGAATTCAATTCGAGTTGGAGGATTTTATGAAGATTTGAAGCGTACAAGTTGCATCCAATTCGAAATCCGCGTCTGCGAGAACCTTCCATCAGAAAGCTTTTGTTGAATATTCAAGTTGTGTTTATATACAAAACGATATCATAATCGAAGGGGGAGATTGTAAGGGACAAAATATTTGGATTACAATATCGTTGTTGGTCGCGCGAAACAAAGTCGCGAGAGGCTGCATGAATGCATGCGAAAGACGAACAAATCGCATGCGTGCGATTTGTTGATGCGAGAATCATACGCGACAAGCTGCACCTCGCGCGAAATTTGAAGAAAAGAAGAAAGACTTGCATGCGAAAAATATATGTACTTGCATGCGAAAAATATATGCAAGTTGCAATATGCATGTGATAGTGGGATACACGTGAGTCACTGTTGTCATTTGAAGCATGCGACAAAGAAAGTGGGAAGATAATGGCATGCGAAAAGTAAATGCATGCATACATCATGCAATGCGAATTCGTTTATGTTAATTGTAGCATGCGAAGCTTTCATGTATATATATGTTTCTTTATTAGTTAGTGGGGTGTGCGTGCCACTTTAATTTCATTTCAACCGAGAGTTCATATTATTTTTGTGTAGTTTTCGCTCAAGTTGAGCAGATCACACTTTTGTGATTTTCCACCTTCGGGTGAGATCGATTTTATATCGATTTTCATTGTAATCATTCAACACGTGATATATACATTTGAATTACGATGATATTGTGCTAAATGTCTTGTTCTCTCGGTTGATTCATTCAAATCGCGCACCCGTCTTCGCGTATTATCAAGTGCAACAATTCAAACGAAGTGAGATCGATTGCTATTAAGGACTTTACATTTGGTATCAGAGCAAGGTGTTGCTCTTGATACAACGGATCATTATTCCGCGATCTTCCGTTCGAGGACGTTAAACAAGTTGCAAGTTATCCGGTTTCATCAAAGTTCCATCCGAAACCAAGAACACACTAGAATTCAATTCGAGTTGGAGGATTTTATGAAGATTTGAAGCGTACAAGTTGCATCCAATTCGAAATCCGCGTCTGCGAGAACCTTCCATCAGAAAGGTTTTGTTGAATATTCAAGTTGTGTTTATATACAAAACGATATCATAATCCAAGGGGGAGATTGTAAGGGACAAAATATTTGATTACAATATCGTTGTTGGTCGCGCGAAACAAAGTCGCGAGAGGCTGCATGAATGCATGCGAAAGACGAACAAATCGCATGCGTGCGATTTGTTGATGCGAGAATCATACGCGACAAGCTGCACCTCGCGCGAAATTTGAAGAAAAGAAGAAAGACTTGCATGCGAAAAATATATGTACTTGCATGCGAAAAATATATGCAAGTTGCAATATGCATGTGATAGTGGGATACACGTGGGTCACTGTTGTCATTTGAAGCATGCGACAAAGAAAGTGGGAAGATAATGGCATGCGAAAAGTAAATGCATGCATACATCATGCAATGCGAATTCGTTTATGTTAATTGTAGCATGCGAAGCTTTCATGTATATATATGTTTCTTTATTAGTTAGTGGTGTGTGCATGCCACTTTAATTTCATTTCAACCGAGAGTTCATATTATTTTTGTGTAGTTTTCGCTCAAGTTGAGCAGATCACACTTTTGTGATTTTCCACCTTCGGGTGAGATCGATTTTATATCGATTTTCATTGTAATCATTCAACACGTGATATATACATTTGAATTACAATGATATTGTGCTAAATGTCTTGTTCTCTCGGTTGATTCATTCAAATCGCGCACCCGTCTTCGCGTATTATCAAGTGCAACAATTCAAACAAAGTGAGATCGATTGCTATTAGGACTTTACATTTGGTATCAGAGCAAGGTGTTGCTCTTGATACAACGGATCATTATTCCGCGATCTTCCGTTCGAGGACGTTAAACAAGTTGCAAGTTATCCGGTTTCATCAAAGTTCCATCCGAAACCGAGAACACACTAGAATTCAATTCGAGTTGGAGGATTTTATGAAGATTTGAAGCGTACAAGTTGCATCCAATTCGAAATCCACGTCTGCGAGAACCTTCCATCAGAAAGGTTTTGTTGAATATTCAAGTTGTGTTTATATACAAAACGATATCATAATCCAAGGGGGAGATTGTAAGGGACAAAATATTTGGATTACAATATCGTTGTTGGTCGCGCGAAACAAAGTCGCGAGAGGCTGCATGAATGCATGCGAAAGACGAACAAATCGCATGCGTGCGATTTGTTGATGCGAGAATCATACGCGACAAGCTGTACCTCGCGCGAAATTTGAAGAAAAGAAGAAAGACTTGCATGCGAAAAATATATGTACTTGCATGCGAAAAATATATGCAAGTTGCAATATGCATGTGAAAGTGGGATACACGTGGGTCACTGTTGTCATTTGAAGCATGCGACAAAGAAAGTGGGAAGATAATGGCATGCGAAAAGTAAATGCATGCATACATCATGCAATGCGAATTCGTTTATGTTAATTGTAGCATGCGAAGCTTTCATGTATATATATGTTTCTTTATTAGTTAGTGGGGTGTGCGTGCCACTTTAATTTCATTTCAACCGAGAGTTCATATTATTTTTGTGTAGTTTTCGCTCAAGTTGAGCAGATCACACTTTTGTGATTTTTCACCTTCGGGTGAGATCGATTTTATATCGATTTTCATTGTAATCATTCAACACGTGATATATACATTTGAATTACAATGATATTGTGCTAAATGTCTTGTTCTCTCGGTTGATTCATTCAAATCGCGCACCCGTCTTCGCGTATTATCAAGTGCAACAATTCAAACGATGTGAGATCGATTGCTATTAAGGACTTTACATTTGGTATCAGAGCTTGTTATCAAGTCAAAAAGCAAATAAAGTTTTGGTTGGAAAAAATGGGATCCACGTGGGCTGGGCAAAAATGCGAAAAGATGATGCATGTGCATGAATAAAATATGCATGCTGCAAAAGGGAAAGAAAGTGGCATGCGAAATGCGAAATCGTTTTTTATTTGAAGCATGCGAATCTTTCATTGTATATATATGTTAGTTTATTAGTTAGTGGAAGTGTGTGTGCCATTATTCCAATTCAACCGAGAGTTGCAATTATTTTTGTTTAGTTTTCGCTCAAGTTCGAGCAGATCACTGTTTGTGATTTTCCACCTTCGGGTGAGATCTGAAATCATTCACCAAATTTGGTGTTGAAGACATGTTGATCAGAAATTCAAAAATCTGGTTTTCGTGCTAGATAAGAACTCGTGCGAAAAGTGATTTCGCGCGGATTGAGTTTTCGCGTGAGGAAGCAGTTCGTGCGAATTTCCAAAATTATCTTTTCACGCGAATCGCACAAAAAGGTGAAATACCTAACTGAGCGAAAACACCACTTTTCGCGTGCGAGAACTTGCAGATCAAGCGAAAACGTCGATTTTGTGCAGAAACAAATTTCCAACCGTTTGTTCACGCGAATGTTACCTCCAATTCACTGATTAAGTTTGATTAAACCCATTTTAATCCAATTTTAATGAATTTAAGTCAATTTTAATCAAAATTAAACTTAAAGTCCACTAATTCAGTTCAATTCGGTCCAAATCAGTCCAAATCCTCCACAATCGAGCAGCATAACATTGCCATCTCAGAATCTAAAGTGATCAATGATAAAATCTTCAAAAATCGAGTAGAACACAGTCCAATTCTTCTCCAAATCGTGGTTCAAGAGCCTAATGCTCTGATACCAATTGTAAAGTCCTTAAACTTGTTAATATTCCGGGTTAAGAAATATTTCTCAGGCTAGTTATGCTCAAATAGTTATATTAGGATTACAATAAATGGTATCACTGATCATCAATGCATGGTTTAAGTCAAATTGGGGTGACTTGAAAAATCTCAAAAGTGTCTTGAAGGATAATAATTACTTTACAGAAGTTCTGATTGTGGGATCCACTGACTTATATTAAATCAACACAAAACATGATATATATCACTCATTATGTTTCTGAGTAAATCTGAAGTATAAGTTTAAAAGGACAAATTATATTGACAATCAACTTAACCAGTTTATTTTAAATAAAGCTGGACAGAGTCTTGACTTGATAAAGAACTATATGATCTCATTTTGAAAAATTCTTACAAGAAAAGGAAGATTCCAGTCTATGCCCCTGTTCCTCCCAACTCGTTAAAGCAACTTATATCTTGGAGATGTGAGAAGGATTCCGGTCACGCTGTGATCAGATGTATAGACAGGTCTTATCGAATCATTGATCCAGCAGACTTGATGAAGTTTGGCAAAGACGACTTACTCAAGCTGTTACACTGCCCTATTTCAGCTGATGAGTCTGTTTATTTTCTATCTTGCCAGTACGTGTGGATGATTGACCGGATCCTGAGAAACAAATGGTATGCCTATGCAGGCTCGTACAAGAAAGCGAATGTTGACTTTGATTGAATATGTTTCACCGAGCCTAGGGGGAGATTGTAGAAGATAAATCAAGGCTCGGCAAAACATCATATGCGAAATCCAGATCCACGCGACAGGAAGAAGTCACGCGAGAAACAGCTTGTGCGAAAGCAGATCCCACGCGAGAAGCAGCTCTCACGCGAGAAGATCTTCCACGCGAGATGAAGACCCGCGCGAAAGATTAAGCCGCGCGAAAAGCATCTCGCGCGAGAACTCACAGTTTAGTATAAATAGCTAGATTTCGTTTTGTAATTAAGCTTTTCATTCAGTATCATACTTATCTGTGCGAAATCGCACAAGACCTGTAATAGGTTGTTTGTTTTAATCGAAGAAGCATTTCTTGTTCAATCCAATCTTCTTTTCTACTCCAATCTTGTTTATATTCCGCGTTCACAAGATTGAGATCGTGTGTTATTGTTCTTGGGAGATTTTCAGAGGTTTTACAATTGGTATCAGAGCATTAGGCTCTTGAACCACGATTTGGAGAAGAATTGGATTGTGTTCTACTCGATTTTTGAAGAATTCATCATCGATTACCTTAGATTCTGAGATGGCAATGTTATGCTGCTCGATTGTGGAGGATTTGGACTGATTTGGACCAAATTGAACTGAATTAGTGGACTTTAAGCTTAATTTTGATTAAAATTGACTTAAAATTCATTAAAATTGGATTAAAATGGGTTTAATCAAACTGAATTAGTGAATTGGAGGTGACATTCGCGTGAACAAACAGTTGGTAATTTGTTTCTGAACAAAATCGACGTTTTCGCTTGATCTGCAAGTTCTCGCACGCGAAAATTGGTGTTTTCGCACAGTTAGGTATTTCACCTTTTTGTGCGATTCGCGTGAAAAGATAATTTTGGAAATTCGCACGAACTGCTTCCTCACGCGAAAACTCAATCCGCGCGAAATCACTTTTCGCACGCGTTCTTATCTCGCACGAAAACCAGATTTTTGAATTTCTGATCAACATGTCTTCAACACCAAATTTGAAGCATATTAAACCAGAGAAAATTGAGAATCTGTTTGCCGAGTTTATATCTGATGATCTCTTGGATGGAGTTTTTGCTGAGAAGGAAGAAGTTGAGGAAGAGAAGGAAGAAGTTGAATATAAGAAGGAAGCTGAGAAAGAAGAAAAGGAAGAACCAGTTGAGGCTATGAAAGCATTCATGGTGAAAAAGAATGAAGATCCTGAAGGAAAAAGCTCAGAACCAAGGGTATATGATGGTTTGTGCAAAAATTCTTGTGTTGAGAAAGTTCAAAAATACAGAGTTTACAATGAGAGCCTGATAATGGAAGTTGAAAAACTTCAGTATCAAGCTTGCAAACACAAGTCAAATGAAAAGATTTTTAAAGAAAAACTTGAAGGTTTAAACAAAACAATATATAATTTGAAATTAAATCTTCATGATAAAGAATGTACGAATAATGACTTGACAAATAGAAACAATGAACTCGCTCTCGAAATTAATAGACTCAACAGTGAATTAGCCACGGTTAAATTGACTGTTGAGAAATTTGAACTTTCATCAACGATGGTTGAAGGAATAATCAAGTCACAAATGACTCAGAAGATCAAAGGAGGAAAATGTGGTGTTGGGTTTTCTAACATTGCTCCTCCAATTAATCATGATTATTCATGTTTACCTTCATCTGATAACATTTGTGATTCTGATATGGTCTATGGGATTGGTTTCTCTCCATCTCAAGACTTAAAACCTTCAGTCAAAGTAAATTTATCTGTTGATCCTATCATAGTACCCAAATCTAAACAATCAACTGAAAACTTTTGTGCCAATAAATTGAAGGTGGATGGGTCGGTTGAAGAATGGGAGAGTGACTGTGAGAGTGAAAATAAAAGTGAAAATTTGAAAAATAAAAATGTGAATGATTTCAGATCTGGTTGTAATCAAACTTTATCAAGAAATGAAAAGATTGTTGATCTGAATGTGCCAAAATTAAATATTAAAAGTAAATTGAATGCAAATCAAAGGGCAAATCAGAAAGAAAAATTTGAAAAAGATTTTAAAAGTAGATTTGTTTCAAAAGGTTTAATTGAAAATGAAGAACATATTTTTAAAGAAACGAATTCTCGATTCTTTAAAAATAAACTTCATTATAATGCTAACCTTATGAATCAAGATATCTGTAGCCCAGATTTGCAAGTGAAAGCTCCTTCTCCAGCATCCATTCGCATATCAAAGTCTGGTCCTCCTCCAGCACAAATTCGAATAACAAAGCCTGGTCCGTCTTCAGCAGAATCAAAGACTATTCCTATTCCAACACTACCAATTCCAAAAGTCAAAACTGCCAAATCTTCAATTCAAAGTGGTCATAATTCATCGTTTTCCTCGAATCTGCAAAAGATGAATTTGCAATTGCCAAACATGGCAAAGATTCGAGAGACTGTGGAGAAAGTTAAACCTAGTCAATCTGACTTTGGTTTTTATGACAATTTTCATAATTGTCATCCACAGTTTGTTTTCCACACACAACAAAAGAGATGTTATCAGTGTGGAAACATAAATCATTTGGCAAATAATTGTCATTTTCGACAAAAATCATTAAGCAAACAACGATTTCATAATTCTATTGCTCACAATAGAAAAATGTTTTTCACTCGTGGAAAATTTTCTAAACAAATGAAATCAAAAGTTGACAATGTTAAAAATGTCGAAAAGCACAAGAATTTGAAAAATGATTTAAATGACAATATCAAATTGAGAAGTGTAAATAAAAGGACTGATGTGCAAAGCAAATACAACAATATCAAATCATTTTGTCTAACTGCAACACAGAATGTGCTCAAGTCTTGTTTGACTTGGGTACCAAAGACTAAGTAATTCTTTTACTTATGCAGGAACAACCGCAAAAGATCATTGAAAGCTTATGGCATGTAGACAGCGGTAGTTCAAAGACATATGACAAGAAACTTACAATTGCTTCAACATGTTTAGTCATAAAACGGAGAAACTTGACAGTACACTTTGAAAAATATTTTTGGTCTTAGGGGGAGTCAAGATTGGATCAATAAAAATGAATTTTCATGTTTAAATGAGAAATGATATTACAAAGTTCAAAACGAGTATAAGTACTTTCAAAGGCTTAAATACGAATACACTTGGATTATGTTTGATATGTTGATAGGCTTTGCTTTCAGAAATGAAAAGATCATAATTGAGTGATTACACTTGAATTAAAGAAATATGATTCAGTGGGGAACATATCAGGATTATGTGCCAAAAATGTTCTAACACAGACTGAGAGATATAATCTTGTCATACTCAAGCCTGTATATGATTGATTCAGTGATTATCATAACTATATATATATATATAAAAGATAAAAAAAAATACAAAAAGAAACAAAAAGAGAAAAATACAAAAAGAAAATAATTGAGCAAAAAGATGCCAAAAGGAAAAGGCCATATAGGATATAAGATGCCAAGAAGCACAACAAATCAAAAGATATGTCTAAACGACATACATACTATATGGTATATATTTTCTGATTTTGATAATAGTTTAACTTTGGAAGGCAAAATCGAAAGATGGGGCATGTAAGTCCGAATGGCTTGTAAGTCCTAAACATCTTGAGAGGGCAGACGTAAGTCCGGATGGCTGTCAGTAAGTCCTTAAACTTGTTAATATTCCGGGTTAAGAAATATTTCTCAGGCTAGTTATGCTCAAATAGTTATATTTAGGATTACAATAAATGGTATCACTGATCATCAATGCATGGTTTAAGTCAAATTGGGGTGACTTGAAAAATCTCAAAAGTGTCTTGAAGGATAATAATTACTTTACAGAAGTTCTGATTGTGGGATCCACTGACTTATATTAAATCAACACAAAACATGATATATATCACTCATTATGTTTCTGAGTAAATCTGAAGTATAAGTTTAAAAGGACAAATTATATTGACAATCAACTTAACCAGTTTATTTTAAATAAAGCTGGACAGAGTCTTGAATTGATAAAGAACTATATGATCTCATTTTGAAAAATTCTTACAAGAAAAGGAAGATTCCAGTCTATGCCCCTGTTCCTCCCAACTCGTTAAAGCAACTTATATCTTGGAGATGTGAGAAGGATTCCGGTCACGCTGTGATCAGATGTATAGACAGGTCTTATCGAATCATTGATCCAGCAGACTTGATGAAGTTTGGCAAAGACGACTTACTCAAGCTGTTACACTGCCCTATTTCAGCTGATGAGTCTGTTTATTTTCTATCTTGCCAGTACGTGTGGATGATTGACCGGATCCTGAGAAACAAATGGTATGCCTATGCAGGCTCGTACAAGAAAGCGAATGTTAACTTTGATTGAATATGTTTCACCGAGCCTAGGGGGAGATTGTAGAAGATAAATCAAGGCTCGGCAAAACATCATATGCGAAATCCAGATCCACGCGACAGGAAGAAGTCACGCGAGAAACAGCCTGTGCGAAAGCAGATCCCACGCGAGAAGCAGCTCTCACGCGAGAAGATCTTCCACGCGAGATGAAGACCCGCGCGAAAGATTAAGCCGCGCGAAAAGCATCTCGCGCGAGAACTCACAGTTTAGTATAAATAGCTAAGTTCGTTTTGTAATAAAGCTTTTCATTCAGTATCATACTTATCTGTGCGAAATCGCACAAGACCTGTAATAGGTTGTTTGTTTTAATCGAAGAAGCATTTCTTGTTCAATCCAATCTTCTTTTCTACTCCAATCTTGTTTATATTCCGCGTTCACAAGATTGAGATCGTGTGTTATTGTTCTTGGGAGATTGTCAGAGGTTTTACAAGAAACAGCTCTCACGCGAGAACAGCTTCCACGCGAGATGAAGACTCACGCGAATGAATAGGCCGCGCGAAAGGCATCTCGCGCGAGAACCATGTGTTTAGTATAAATAGCTAGATTTCGTTTTGTAATTAAACTTTTCATTCAGTATCATACTTATCTGTGCGAAATCGCACAAGACCTGTAATAGGTTGTTTGTTTTAATCGAAGAAGCATTTCTTGTTCAATCCAATCTTCTTTTCTACTCCAATCTTGTTTATATTCCGCGTTCACAAGATTGAGATCGTGTGTTATTGTTCTTGGGAGATTGTCAGAGGTTTTACAAATTTATTAAAGACAGATAAACAGACTAAAAAGTTTCAACAAATAATTAAAGTAAATCAATTTGAATAAAAAAACATAAGTGGTAGTAATTTATCAACGTGTCAATATGAATTGGATCACTGTATTATTAGAACAAGAATCTTAACTTTTTCTAATATAACGTTTGATTTAGTTTTATACATTTTCTTATGTTTTTTTTTGCCAGCTCAACCCAAGGCTCATTGCTGAAAGTTGCTTTACTATTATAACTGTACCTTTAAACCCGCTGCATAAGTTTTAAAGTGAATGAGACCTTAAAGGAACAACCAGTATAGGAATTTACTTAATGAAATGCAACTAACTAAATAAATGAAAAATAATTACTACCTAAATTTGAACTTATTTGAACTCCAAAAATGGGAAATGGGGGAGACGAAGGAAGACGACAAATGACTCCAAACGGCGCGTCTTACAAAATGAAGGAAATTCCTATTTTGCCCATTGTTTTTGTTTTATATAGTAGTTAAAGATAATTAGATAATTCAAATGGAACAGTTTAAAAGACAGTTTGGTGACCTTCAACCGTTTTCTAACTGTTGCCACTAATATTACTTAGTGACAATGAATGGTACCTGGTTAACAACGAATCCTTTCAACATGCCAAAGAAATCATCGTGTCTTTCTTTGTCCAGTCTCTCAAGCTCATTCTTATTATTCTCCTGCATAAGCATTCATTGTTCTATATTTGTCGATAAATTATGCATACATCTTTAAATTGATGCCCAACAAGTAGTAGATCATTACCTTTATGCGTTCATATTCGCTAACAGCACGGTTTTTAGCTTCATCAGTAACTCTCATTGTTTCTTTCAACTCCTCAATTTTCCTAACTCTAGATCTGTCACCACCAAATACCTTGGAAGCAGCAACTTCAAGCTTTTCAATCCTAAAATTCAAATTTGACAGCTCAGATAAAAGAGTCTGTACAGTCAGCAAAGCGTTTCGGTCTTTTGTTAAGAATAGTGTTGCTTGTGTTGTGGACATTGCGTGAAGAAGTGGACGTATTTGGTAGATGCGAAAGGTGAAAACAAGCTTACCAGAAGTTGAGCATGCAGACGTATCCTTGTTTTGTAGCGACTGTTGACCGCGTAAAACTCAAATACCGCCATGTTGCTGCAGCTATGAGTAGTCTTTCCAACGCATGATCACATATGTAGAATCACTCCAACTGGGATCAACATGTAGGGCTGATTTTCTTGTGATTTTAAATTTGTTATAAAGCAAAGCATCATTTACTGAAAGGTCCATTCTCTGCTAGCAACTGATTTCCAATTGCTACAAGCCTGCAACTACAACTGATTTTCTTGTGTATGAATCAAGCACAAAGAAAGTCATAATCACTCCAAGGTATTCATGTAGCTTATCCTGCAGTAAGTGAAACAATAACTCAATAAGCCAATCTTTCAACAAATTCGAACCTGAAAGAACTATACTAAGGGGATGTTTGGATCAGCCTTTCAAAACTTATCATCTAACTGTTTGGATACACATATTCTAATCATTAAACATCACATAATCACTATTACAGAACACACATCCAAACACCCTTTATAGTGATAAGCTAATAAGAGAATAAAGAAGATACCAAATGTCTAACAGTCTGCGCGTTCAACTCCCTATACAATCTGTTGGCTTTAACAGTAGAAGTAGCCACATTTTTCATATCTGCAGCTCTCACTTTCTGAGAGTTAAACGATGCTTCTTCCGACTCGAATTTAGTTAGCTTGTCAAATGCCAGTCCCAATTGCCCGAGCGTGTCTCCAACGTCCTGCTGAGCTTTAACAAAAGATTCAGCCTGCGTGAAAACAATCAATCAATCATAAACCAAAGATCAAACAACGAAAATCAACTCATTTTGGAAACTAAACGACAAGAAGAAGTTCATGCAGTAATAGTTCGTATCTTGAAAACAATCAATCAATCATAATCCAAAGATCAAACAACGAAAATCAACTCATTTTGAAAACTTGATAAATTGGTCCTAGAATAATATACACATCCTGACCAAAACATGTACCTAGAATAATAAAATTGAAAGATTAGTGAAGTGTTAACACATCAAGATGCTTGATGATACCGGGCAAAGTTGCCTGCATCGCTGAACCAAGGGTAAAGAAGAATTATATTTGTGATATTGACTATTTTAGTATTATCATTCACATGAAAAAGGTCAACATGGGATTCACTCACACCGTTGAAGTCGAGTAGTCGACTTCTTTCAAGATACTAACTATTACTGCATGCACTTCTTCATTGGTTCTACTTTTGAACATATAATATATACATTCTGACCAAAACATGTACCTAGAATAATAAAATTGAAAGAATAGTGAAGTGTTAACACACCAAGATGCTTGATGATACCGAACAAAGTTGCCTGCATCGCTGAACCAAGGGGAAAGAAGAATTATATTAGTGATATTGACTATTTCAGTATTATCATTCACATGGAAAAGGTCAACATGGGATTCACTCACACCGTTGAAGTCGAGTAGTCGACTTCTTTCAAGATACTAACTATTACTGCATGCACTTCATTGGTTCTGCTTTTGCCTTGTTACTTTTCCGTTAGCATGTAGAAATATATTATGCATCTGCTTTTGCCTTGTTACTTTTCCGTTAGCATGTAGAAATATATTATGCATTAGTAATATATAGACACGAAATTAGTGCATTAATATAAAAAAACATGTCAAACCCCTCAATGATACCACAGCTCTTGAATATAAACTCCACAGCCGATGAGTAATAGATGAGTTGTGGTTGAGGAATGGGAGCACAATGCAATGACTTATTTTGTTATAAGAGCCATCAGTGACCACCATTCTTGAATCACCACCACCACCACTATAAAACCCCCCAAAACTCATCTTTTAACAACAACTAACAATATCATTGCGCTTACTTAACAACCTCATGTGTTTTGCATGATGCATTCGGAAAAACCATTCAATAATAGGATTATCAGTTGTACCACGTGCATTAACGATTGTACCCATCAATAGATCCAGTTATGATGCTCACAGAAAGAATAAAATAAACATACCTTTGCTTACAATCCAGCCAACGCAACTGACAAAATCGCTCCCTAAAATTCAAACACACAAACACAATTCAATTCAATTCAAATCTCAAAACTAAAAATAATAATCATTATCATAATAATCATCATCATCATAATAATCATCATCATCATCATCAAATCAACAATGAAACCTATGAGAATCCAAGCAAACCGTCGATCGGTGCATGTTTGATCATACATTCTTCAATATACTCAACACACAAATCAAAATTGTCATATTCCGTAAACTCCTGCAAATCATCAACAAACATGAATCTCAAAACCCTAGCCGTTACAAAATAGGGCTAAATCGAACACAACAACATTCGAAATGGCAAATCGAACCGTAGTTGTAGCTAAACTGATTATTGTGATTGTTTTGGCAAAAAGTGATTATGATTCTGATTTTCTGATAACTTATGATCAATACAAAGTGATAACTTAAAGTAAATCACCAAACTACCCTACATGACATTGTTTGATTTTTCTAGTAACAATGGTCACTTTATCATTTGTAAAAGAAAACACATCCAACACCCCCTCATTGACACATGATAAGAACAATCACTGAATAATTAGTAACAACCCTCATTTCTGATCATAATTGCACAAGAACAATCACATAATCATCCATCGGTATCCATTTTTTTCAAATCAAATAACTAATTAAACAAATGAACAACATATACCAAGAGTATCGTAAGGAGACTTCTCATCAGTCCAATTAGCAAACCGGCGATTTCAGCTTCCACCACCGTCGATTTCACTGGCGACGGAGACGATTCCGATGAGCGATCAAACAAAAGAGTGAAACGAATTGTATTATATAAATGGGTAATCAAACCTAAACAAGAGCATACCCGATGAACGACGAGAAAGAGGGTACATCTGAGGTAGTTAGAAATCAGTACCAAAGTTGAAGAAAGAAGATGAATCTGATGATGATTTTACACCCATTAAGAAGATACCCAGCAGCGTTAATCCTAAGAAAGAAGGATCTGCAAGTGCTGAAATGGTTGATTAGGCATGATATACAGTGTTGGGTAGTTCAACCGAAGACCCAATTTAATGTATGTAACGGCCGGCTGGTGGAGGCGACCTCCAGGGCGAACAAACGTAACGCACGGCGGTGGAGGTGAAGAAGAAACATGAACGGGCGCGTCTTACGAGCTGAGTAAATTTACTCTTCTGCCCATCCTTCACATATTATAAAGGAGTATAGATATACTTAAAATGTATATATATTACTTGATTTCATATATTTTATCCAGTTGACATGTAAGAAAACCATGTATACTTCACTATCTTTTTTTATTTCGGTTTGTTTTATAATCTGTGCAATGAAATGAACTGATATAATGTCTGATTCAATAACCCTTTTGTTAAAATAGCCGTTTTACTTCTAGAAAGTTTGAAGTCAAAATAAACAGTATAAAAAAGCCTCTAAACTTAGAAGGAAATTGATATACAAGATTCAATAGCTGATCCAATTATAAATAGAAAACTTGAATTTGATACGTTCTTTACAAAACTCATTACCAAAAAGAAAAAACAAAGTTCTCTACTTGAACTCAATGATGCTAAAAGTCAAAACTTACTAATTAAGGTTTATAATCATTTATTTTTCTGATTTCAACTTTCTTTGATATCCCAAAAACTATGAAAAACTCGGAAAGGGTAATAGCAATGGCATATTCTACTCAATGACTTGGGAGTTGGGACAACTAGTGGTGCACATCCGAACCGGGTTCAAAACCCGACCCGACAACCAGACCCGGACCCGAACCGGTTCGGACCCGATATACCCCCAAACCGGTTCCAAACCGAAAAAACCCACCGGTTTGGGACCGGTTTTTGATTTTCTCACACAAACCGGTTTGAAACTGGTTTTGAACCAACCCGGTTTGGGAACCGGTTCAAAAAACCCGCATCTGAACCGGTTTCGACCGTTTGAAACTTTTTTTTTGTAACGGCTATATGACCGTTTGGGCTTGTTTTTGACCGTTTTTTTCGACTTGTAATGTCCATTTTGCCCTTATATGATAGTATAAATAGGTAGTGGGTGTAATGGTTTAGTCACAACACTCAAAACTTCAAAAACGCTCAAAAACGTGCTTAAAAACGCAAAAACGCTCCTCACTCTCAACTTTCTATTCTCTCAATCTCTTGAATTATGGCTTCTGAATCTTCCGCTCCAACCGGTGGATCCTCAAGTGCCGCTACTGTTGTTAGAATTCTTTCAACAACGCGAAACCAAGAGATTTGGTGTAATTTCGACTTATGCGAAATGTCGAATGGTCAACATAAAGCTCGATGCAAGGCTTGTGGTTCGTTTTTCAAGTCGGATTCAAACTCGACTTTGAGAAATCATATGACCAAATGGTGCAAGTCTTTGAAAAGTACACCGAGTCAAGGGCAAACATCAATCGGAAACGATGGTGGTTTATGGAACTTCAACGTAGATATGGTTCGAGATAGAATGGCAAAGTTTGTAATTCAAGAAGGATTACCGTTCGATCACTTCGACAACCCTCGGTTAACAAAATTGATTCAAGAAACTCTTCAACCACGCTACACTCACGTAAGTCGCACCACTCTTAGACGTGATTCTTTAAATCTTTGGAAACAAGCAAAAAATGATTTAAAGGTTTTATTTGAAAATTTACAAACCGGTGTGAACTTAACTACCGACGTTTGGTCCGCCCCACACGGTTTACCGGAATCGTACCTTTGCGTCACCGCCCATTGGATAGATCCAAGTTCGTGGCAAATGATGAAACGTACGATTGCGTTTGAATTATTTGGATATCCGCATACCGGTGATAATCTTTTTCAAATTTTAGACTATTTAATCAAAACGTATAAATTAGAAAATAAAATTTTTTCAATGTCATTTGATAACGCCTCGAACAACACATCCGCCGTTGAAAAATTAAAAATAAAATATAAACCGGTTTGTGACGGCGTATTTTTTCATTCAAGATGTGTTGCACATATTATTAATTTAGTTGTGCAAGATGGTCTTGGCGTTCCTGAAGTTGAAGATTTTAAAACGTCTTTCAAAAACATGTTACATGACGTTTTTAAAACTAGTAGAAAAAGGTATGTTAATTATAGAAAAATGTGTCACGATACGAATTCCATTTGTTGAGGACCAAATTGGGATGTCCCGACTAGATGGAATTCTACTTGGAAAATGTTTAATAGTGCTTTGCGACAAAAAGAAACGCTTCATGTTTTTCACGATAGTCTTGTGATGCGGGGTCGGGTTGTTCCGTTTCCGTTAGAGGGTTGGGAATATATTCAAGAAATAACTCAATTTTTAGAGCTTTTTAAAAACGCAACTACAAAATTGTCGGGGGTTTATTATCCGACAAGTTGTCTAACACTTCATCAAATTTATTTAATGACCCATAAATTAAGTGAATATGAAGAAAGAAACGAAATGTTTTCAGCAATGGTAGCGCCGATGAAAGAAAAATTTAAAAAATATTTCATTGAACTACCCCCGGTTTTTACGTGTTCCGCCGCACTAGACCCGTGTTTAAATGTTTCGGGGGTAGAAACTTTAATAGATGAGATAACTTATGATTTAGATTTACATGATTTAGATCCATTTTTTAATGTTAATACAAAACAAACATTTAATGAAATTTTTAAAAAATTGTTTAATGTTTATGTTGAAAAATATGATGCAACATCAAACATCCACCGACCATCGAACGTGGAATCGAGTTCGTCGAGCTCAAGTAGAGACCCGATGATTAGTTTATATAATACTTGAGAAATGAAAACAGTAAACGTCAGAGGGGTAACACCCCAAATAGCGAACTCGGGAGGTATATGGGAACCGATTTTTTAGCCACTATGTCTCCCGATGAGTTCTTGAAATTTGATATTCTGGCATGGTGGAAAGGAAAGGAATCATAATTTCCAGTCCTAGCCGCCATGGCACGTGATTTACTAACCGTCCAAGCTTCCACGGTAGCTTCGGAGTCTGCATTTTCTGTTAGTGGCAGGGTTTTATCGATTAGAAGAACAAGGCTAACTCCAATATCGCTAGAGATGTGTATTTGTTTAAAAGACCACTTAGATGCGGCCGAACGAAGACAACACATATCAAACCTTGAAGAAGAAACACCGATTGAAGAAGAAATACACGAACACGAGGTACAAACCGGACGATCCTCACCGCTATCCGACGAAGAACTCGCTTATGATTTGTCTCAACGCATTGGCACACAAACCGACGAAGACGATTAAAGTAGAAAAACTTGTATTCGTAATATGGATATTTTGTTTTCTTTGGTTTAATTTTAATGTAATTTTTATTGTTTATTTTTCGTAATGAATTAATTGTTTACTTTTATGAATTAATGTAATTTTTATTGTTTTCTTTAGAAAAACTCGCTTATGATTTCTATTCATATTAATTGTTTACTTATTAAAATAAAAATAAAAACGCGTACAATCGTATTAATGGAAATCTTAAAAATAAAGTATATACTATTGTGTTTAATTAATCTACTCTAATATGTTATAATTAATCAAAATTTGTAATTAATTTGTATATAATTTAAATAGTAGGAAAAAAAAAACCGGGTTTTCCAAACCGGTTCTTAGACCCGACCCGGTTCGGTTCCAACCCGAACCGGTTCCAACCGGGTTGGGTTTGCCGGGCTTGAAAACCGGTTCCGACCCGAACCGGTTCTTGGTCAAAAACCGGACTCGATTTCGTTGACCGAACCCGAACCGGGTCCAACCCGAACCGGGTCCAACCCGAACCGGATTCAAAAAAACCTGTTTGTGCACCTCTAGGGACAACTAACAACGTTGTTTGAGGGAAATTGGGCTTTGAAATATACCAATTACATATTATTAAGTTACTTAGAAAAGCCATGGCCCATTAAAGGTTCATAAAACCATAATTTTTAATGACCCAAAGGTACACAACAGATCATTGAAAATCCTTGAAAGAATATCAACAACTTGAGTGATAACCTTTGGCCCACCATGCTCAAATATTGTTTCTGACAAACGCAAGTGGCTTAGATATGGGGGTGTAAACGAGCCGAGTCGAGCTCGAGCTCGAGCTCGGGTCGTTTATAGTTTTATTTATAAAGCTCGAGCTCGATTCGTTAGAAAATTTTCAAGCTCGAGCTCGGCTCGAGCTCGGCTAGTTTACTGTTAAATTATTAAATTTATATCTTTTATAATTACTTTTATAATTATTTATAAGCATACTTTTTATATATAACACAATATACATTATTTAACTATTTTTTTATCACAATAATATATTTAATAATATAATTTATGTAAATATGTATTTATATATATTTAATATGTAAGTAAAAAATACATATATACAAAAAGCTCGTTTAGGCTCGCGAGTCAGCTCGAACTCGATATCCTGAAGCTCGAGCTCGAGCTCGTTTAGTAAACGAGCAATAATTTGAGCTCGAGCTCAGGCTCGAGCTCGTTTAAGCTCAACTCGATTCGAGTTTTTTTCGAGCCGATCTCGAATAGCTTGCGAACCGGCTTGATTCGTTTACACACCTACTTAGATATATAAGACTTGTCAATTTAGCATTGTATATGTACTCACTTGAAACATCGTATAACCAAACAAACAACTTGACAACCTCAAAGAGGGTGGTCCATTCACGCAGGAAACGTCTTTCTTAAACAGACTTCAGAAGTACTTCTTCTTCTTTGAGCTTCAACATGTATTTCATTTAGCTGTCTGTGTAGATTCGCTTTAATCTTCAGCGTTGATAGTTGATTTTGTGTTTCACTATCTTTTCCTTCTCCCTTATTGTTGCTGCATCTCTGATTTCTCTTCATCTACAAGGGCTTCTTTAGAGTTTCGATCAGAGCTCTTACAGGTGCGTTTATGCCTTATTCTCCATGTTTCTTTGCAAACACACACTCATTTTGATTCTGATAGGTTTTTGATTCAGTCTCTCTTTTACCTCTTTGCGATTTGATCACCGTTATCATCAAGTACCACTGCTGGATTAGTAACTGTAGGTAGAGGTTAGGGTTTGTTTGCCTAAATCGAACGATGGTCGCTCGATCTTCCCATTTCAGGAACCTGAGGTGGCCATGGTGGTCGCGGCGTTTTGTTAGACGAGAGTGGTGGTTGTTGTCTGTCGCTGAAGGATGAGCATATACCATCTTCGATCAGCCCCGACAGGTTTGTCATTAGGAGTGATATCAAACGATTTTTGTCGATTGCGTGTTTAATAAGTTCAATGTTTTGATGTTGTGTTTTTCTGCTTTAGGTTAGGCATGTTTGTAATTAGGATTTTGGCAATTTGGTAAATTATTTGATGAATTCAAAGTTTTTATATATTTATATTTGACTATAGTCCTATACAATCTGTTTTTGACGGAGACAGCTTTAAAATTATGGGTACCGAAGCCCAACTCTAATTAATATTGGTTGATTATCATCTCCTTACGGTGAATTAGGGTTCCCAATCGATGAATTGCACTCCGATGAAGCATGCGTTGGCCTCATTTGTGAAGGTAATCATTACAACTTTAATTTTTGGAGACTATGTTGAGTTTGTGTGTGTTTGTATAAGATTGTATATGTTTCATTTTACTTCTAATTTGAGTTTCGTAGTTCTTTTTTGGCACATCTTAAACTCAATTTGGAACATGCTGCTCTCAAATAATATGTTAGTCAAGTTGATGTCAGATTTACAAAATTGTTAGCTGATCTATAATTTTAGATGCCATCCTAATGAATGTGGTCACCATATTAGCCACTGAACCTTGAAATCTTGAATCAAGATGTTTAGTGACTAAAAAGTACTTAAATTGATATTTTGAGCCATATAGTTCTCATCATGATTTGAATATTTGATTTTATATGAATTGAAGTCGTGTGATTAATACTTTTGGGTATGGTTTTAGGCTTTTTGGTTGTGTTTATATAATTAATAGTATGGTGTACTAAAACATGTTTATCTACTAGCATGATAGATCTACAGAATGGACTTATGATGAATTTAGTGTTGTTTCTGTAGCTGCCGGTACGTGCCATCTTATTTTATGATATTAGTTTTTTGTTAAAAGGAAGTGAGAAGAGGTGGATGCTTCTAGCCATTTAAAGCATAGTGACTGAGACAGTCGTGATTCTATAGGTTTCTTGATATTCAATACTGCAATGACTACTGGATGATTGGTTAGTAACAAATTGATACACTTATGTACCTAATTAGTCCTAAACGCACAACTTTAATAGAGCCAAATATAAACGAATGGCACATGTGGCGTTGATTTGTCTCTCATAAATTAATGAGACACAATTGACACCAATGGGTTTTTTTTAGTTTTCTACTACCAAAATTGACACAATAAATCTTAGTTTAGAAAATCTTAAAATGAAAACAATTTGACTCTGATGCAATTTGATTTGTGGTTTTGCATCTGCTAATGGTTTCTAGGCTGCCATACCAACAAATTTGAGTTATGACAATACTATTTTTAGATGCAATATGTTTTTTTTCATTCAAAGATAGAATTTAGGGAGACGCCCTTTGTGTTCATTTTCCAAACCCCGGTGGTTTTATTTTACTCCTCTTTCTTTTCTATATAACATTTTTTATTTTTTATTTTTTACTTACTTTATACTTCTTTAAATTCCATCGTGTAGCGATTGCATTAGTTAGATTAGCCGTTACGGTATGTTTTTTTATGCACGTCTTAAGATTTTACCCTATTTTGGAATTCCCGTGCAACACGCGGGAAAACAACTAACATTGATTTGTAAATCATCATAGTTCAATATACCTATCATTATAAATCCTTTAACAATTATAGTTTTCTTCAGGCAGTTTAATCCTCTGGATAAGCTCCTTCTATATTCATCAAAATTGGGCGATTTTGACCAATTAACATCTAACATTGATTTGTAAATCATCATAGCCTCAATATACCTATCATTATAACTTTATTTATTTTCAGTTACAACTAAACTCAGATTTCTAGGATAAAGGTAATCTACCTAATGTTGTAACTTGATTCTATTTTCCCCCCAATGCTTAAAACTCTTTATGTTCATTCATTAAAACAGCGCGTTTACTTTTATTAGAAATGGTGTGGTTTTAATGAATGAACATAAAGAGTTTTAAGCATTGGGGGGAAAATAGAATCAAGTTACAACATTAGGTAGGTTAACTTTATCCTAGAAATCTGAGTTTACTTGTAACTGAAAATCAATAAAGTTATAATGATAGGTATATTGAACTATGATGATTTACAAATCAATGTTAGTTGTTAATTGGTCAAAATCGCCCAATTTTGATGAATATAGAAGGAGCTTATCCAGAGGATTAAACTGCCTGAAGAAAACTATAATTGTTAAAGGATTTATAGTTTAAGAACTCATAAGAACATATTAGATGATCAAATTACAATTAGGCAATGCATAATTGCCTTCTTAATTCAATATTTGGTGTTAGAAGTATTCAAAATTTTGTGATAAATTCCACCTCAATCCCATAGGAATTCATGTATTAGTATATGTTTTATATTTTTTTTCTACTAACATAGGTTGTGCTTAAGGTGGAGCTATTGCAAAGAGTGGCTCTAATCATATCTACTACTTGAAATCAACACTGTGGTAAAAGTATAACATATTCTCCTTATATTAAATCAAACGAAGCAAAAGGTACACTTTGTTTACGGCATCATGTGTGTGTTTATTTTGCATCAGATGGTTGATCTATAAAAGGAAAAGATTTTAAATCAATATTGTGTATGATTCAGCTGCACCATCTCACGAAGCGACAATATTAGTACTTTTTTGGTTTTTAAGAAAACCGCCGCAACGCGCGGGGGTAACACACTAGTTTATTTTAATTTTCACTCAAGAAAATCAAAAGGGCAGGGAACGGATGTGGTGATTTCAGTAATCTGATCTGCAAATACAAGAATTGGGGTCTCTCTCTCTCTCTCTCTCTCTGGGCGAGAATCATGCACGGAAGACCAAGAAAATCTGCAACAGCAGTAGACGACGATAATGCATCGGCTCTCAAAATCCGGTCTCTTCAATCTCAGTTTCTCCACAATCATCACAACAACATGTAACAATCTCCATCTCAGATCTTCCCCCTCCCCTTGGTTTCTTCTTAATTACTACTAGTTACCTCTTCTTCTTATCAACAACAATTCATCTCTCTTTAGTTACACCAAAGAAGCCCTACAGATTAGTGCTAAGCTTATCGACTTCAATCCCGAGTTCATGACCGCTTGGAATTATCGGAAATTGGCATTTCAGCATAATATCACCACTCTGTCGGAGGCCGATTCGGATCGTATCAAATCAATTATCGATGAGGAATTGCGAGTTGTAAGTTCCCATCTCCTTCACACTACCGCTTCAATTCTTATCTTATTTTTCTAGCGTCATTACCGGATCAAACAGAGGGCGGGCCTTGGCGCAGCGGTAAAAGCTGTTCCTAAGGGACCGAAGGTCTCATGTTCGATCCGTGGAAACGGCCTCCCCACAAAATGTGGGGGAAAGACCGCGTACAACTTCCCTTAAATGGGACGGACCCTCCCTGGACCCTGCGAAAACGCGGGAGCTCTTTGCAGCACCAGGTACGCCCTATTTCCGGATCAAACAAATTTTTTTCTTAACCTAAAAAAATGATGTGAATTTTGATATTTGTTCACTTAATCAACATTTCTGGTTTTGCAGCAAATCTGTATCTAAATCTATTTGTTTGGTTCGCTTCAATTAGTCAAATTTCTATTATAGTTAGGATGATGAACTCATGAAAAGAAGATATACGAATCATGGAAGAATGATCAAATTGATTTCAAAAGTTTGCTTGAATTTGATTATATTTTACTGTATATATAGGTAGAGAATGCACTGAGGAAGAATTTCAAATCTTATGGAGCTTGGCATCACCGAAAATGGGTGATAAGCAAGGGGATTTCTTCAACAGAGCGGGAATTAAAGCTTCTAAATCTATTCCAGAAGCAAGATACCCGTAATTTTCATGCGTGGAATTACCGAAGGTGAAGATGTTATATTTGGTTATATATTTAAGTGTGGAGAATAATTTAATCTGAAAGGAACTTATTTGTTATGCCCTTTTTAGATTCATAGCAGGATTGAAGAACATATCAGATGAGAAGGAGCTGCAATTTACAACAGATATGATAAATGACAACTTCAGTAATTATTCTGCTTGGCACAATCGGAGGTATGGCCATCTATTTTAAGTTCATTGGTTTGCAGTTGGCACTAATGTGCCATCAGTTCTGTGCTTATATGGCATATGTTATGGCCTATGTGCCGTGAAACGGTTGTGATATTCCTTATGTAGTTTATGAAATAATGTTATGAATTTCATATACTTCGCTTGATAGATAGAAGAGTGACTAAGTTTCTACTTTCTAATCACCTTGAAGAAATAACCTGTTGCTGTGGTTAAGATATTCAGAAGGCTAGTAGAAACTATTGTTGAACTAACAATAACTGCAATTACTCATCTTACAAGAAACGTTCATTAATCATTCAGCTCCTTCAAGAATAGAGGCGCCAGTTTTGACCCATTTACTTGAATGAATCAATTTAGGTTACGCTTGATCTCTAAAGGTAAAATAAAAAAGAATATTTAGCTTATAAGGAAGCAGGTCAAATGGGTTGCTGGTCGAAAATTGCCCAAAGTGTCTTTTATAAATGCATAAAACCTCCTAAACCGTTTTATCCAAAGGTGATAATATTATTGAGTGATGTAGTTTTTGTAATGATATTCGCCACATAAATGATTGATAATTAAATTTAAATTTTTGGACCAAGATTATTAGTTATAATATGTTAAATAACCTGCCCATTTTGCTACCTCTGTCAGAGAAGCAATGTCGTTAACTGTGAAGGTGTGAAACCTACTGAGTAAAGGCCTCTAATTTGTAACTAGTTGTGTAGCTTCTGTTCTGCAAATCATTACACACTCCCTGAACTAATGATTTAACTATAATTGGACACAAACATGTTATTGTCAATGGTTTCAAACCTGCATCATGGTCAGATATTCTATTTATCAAGGCTGCAATCTTATTTTCATTTTGCGTCATATTTAATGGAAATTATATCTCTCTTTCTTATCTTATATTATGTGATTTCTCGATATCTGCAGTGTACTCTTATCTCATCTGCTGGAAAATAAGGTGGAAGGATATTTTCCAAAGGAGATATTTTTAAAAGAGGAGTATGCGTTCGTAAGAAATGCAGTTTTTACCGACCCGGATGATCAAAGCGGGTGGTTCTATCACCTATGGCTTCTGGATCAAATTGTTAAAGTTGACAAGCCTAATTTAGTCTCCTCATGGCCTCCTCATGGTTTTGAAATTACTAAAACAACCTTTCCTATCATTCTCTTTTTTAATGAACCAGTTGAAGGTGTAAACTTACATACAGTTAGTGTTCAAGTTGAGAATGACGTATTTAAAAACATTACATGGACCTCGCTTTCAGCAAATAAGTTTACATGTGGGCAAGCCTGGTTGACCCATCTCACCATACCTTATGGGGAATTTAACTCATCAAAGATCTTTCAAGTGAAAGTTAGCTCGGAATATTCTCAAGGCATATTATCTTTAACTGGTGTTCCATGTAGCCAACATTGGTCTTTTGCATTTAGGGTTTCTGTATGCCACGATTTGCAACCTGAAGGACAGAGTTTAAGGAGGATATTAATGACGGATGAACATTTCTCTTTAGTTGACATAAATTCAAATGTGATGAATTTGTTGAAATCATATTTTGAGTTCGCAAGTAATTATGAGCAACCCACATCAAAATGGAAGTCTGAGATGATAGCTAGTGAAATTGATCAGTACCGAGAATTATTGTCATGGGCGGAGTGGTATGCAACCGTACATGACCTTTTGTTTTAAATACTCTTATTGTTTTTAATTTATTATTTATATTATTTAATAGTAAAATTGGGAAGCTTACCCTTGCGAGATTATTGATGGCAAATGATGCCATGATAACTGATACTCCAATTGCTCCAAATATGACTCACGTGGAGGAAGTTTTGCAACTATATGCCGAATTGATGGAGTTGGACCCCACTCATTACCAATATTATAAGGATGAGTACAGCTTGGTTTTCTTAAAACAGGTATTTGTTTTATCACATATTATCTTGTTTGGTCGGGGACTAACATTTTCTTGGTTAATAGGCTTTTTGTGTGAGTAAAGGTGGTGAAATGGGTGAAACACTTCCAAAATGTGTAATTTTTGTTGTTTGGATTGGAGTGTAACACTTCTTGTTCAAAATATCAGGATAATCAGCGTCTTATTTGACTCCAAAGTTTATATCAATAACAATTGATTTTGGAGGCTTTATGCATTAAATATATATCGACCATTTATTTTTAAGCTACTCGTCTTGATTTTTCTTGTTTGCCTGTTAGAGATAAAAACATAATCTGAATTTTTGAATGCTTCTAACATAAGTATTTCTATGATATTGCAGGTGACTTCTAGCAAGGAGTGTTTGATAAAGTACTGCTGGCAGTATAAAGAGACAACTTCTTTGAATATCACCGGTGATATGTGTTTAAGATTGAATTCTCTATCTTTATCACGAATTGGATCCTTTGAGAGATTATTATGGGTGCAAAGTCTAGATCTCAGCCACAACCAACTTCATTCTATTGAAGGTAAAACATCCTGTTTTGAAAGAAACAGTTTGGATAGAGGTGGTAATTTTTAACCTGGTTACTTCTAAATGGATCGACTTGTGGTATGTTTCATCTAAGATGTGTCATAAAAAAGTTTAGCTAAAAGGGGAACATGTTGAATGAGTCAAACGGGTCGAAAGTCTCATAGTGTTTTTTTGTTGCACATAACCTTGTAATTTATTATAGTAAAAAACTAATATAGTTTTTTTATAATACATTCACCTTAATTACTTGTATTTTCCATAAAACAATGGACACAATAAAGTTATTTTACCAACCAGCACCAAAAATGACCCATTTTGACCTGAATTCGTTTTGACCCGTTATCCACCTGTCCAATTCTGTTCTCTTATTAAACTATGTAAACCCGCACTAAAATATGCCCATGTCGACCCGAAGCCATTTTGACCTGTATCCATATGCTTGAACTGTCCATCTTAGTAGTTCGTGTGTCCAGTTTACTTTTCTTTTGATATCACTTTTCACAATTTGTTTCCATTTTCCTTTCTCCATTTTGTTGGCCACATAATGTTTTCTTAAATCATAAGAATGAGATTCACGACCATCCGTCATTACTTTGCAGTTTGCACACCATATACAACTTGAAAATGTTGAAAAATTGAATGGCCTAAAGGTATTGAACCCAAATGACCAACGTAAGAGATCTAATATTCTTAATAGAGGTGGCAGGTTCGACCCATATGCTTATAAATAATCCACTTGGGTCATGTTTTTTTTATTTTTTAGCGGTCGAACATGTAAAATAAGAAAGAATTAGCATAATAAAGCAAATATGTGAAAAGTTGGTTGGATAATATTAAAATATTGTAGTTTTTTAATCATATTTGACACACTTATTTATGAAAAAGTTAAAAAAATTGTGGAGAATCTACCTTACATTTCAACCCAACCGGACCAGTTCTAAATGTAACCCAACCTACCTATCAGTCATTTTTGACCTTGGTTTTGGTAGCATTCACAGCCCGTTTCCCATTTTTATGTGAGTGGGTACCTTACATTATAGGGGATGCTTGTAAGTGGTTGTGAATGAAGGTGATGGAGAATTTATGAGGGTTGTACCTTGTTTTTCCATTTCCCCATATTTGGGGAAACATGGTACAATCCCCATAATTTTTTTAATATTTTTAAAGTGGTTGTGAGTGGATTAGAGAGAAAATGTAATGATAAAGGTATTAAAAGTATTATTTAATTAGAAATGAGAGAGAAAAAGTAGTGGTTTTTAGTGTAATTATAAGTATGGGGATGGGGATGGGGTATGGATTGTGAATGCTCTTACATCTTTTTTCTCTAATGCTTAAAATTTAGAACAAAATATAAAAACAGACCTTTTCGGTATTGTTTCACAGGATTGGAGGCTTTGCAGCTTCTCTCATGCTTAAACCTTAGTCACAATAAACTTGGCAGTTTCATGGCATTGGACCCTTTAAGATTCTTGAAATCACTAAGAGTGTTAAATATCTCCTACAATGAGATCGGGGCACACACTGTAGACACCATGCGGTACTTATGTTCATCTCCACTGTCACATACCCTTGAGTTTGATAAAAAGTTTGAAGAATTTGCCACTGGTGATGACAAAATGGTGAATTTATGGGAAGCTTATTCCGTTTTTGGAGGTTTAGATATGATGCAGTTAGATATTATTGGAAATGCTGCTGTTGATGAAAGATTTGTGTTGTTTTTGGTTAAATTAATCCCTGGACTAAAATGGCTTGATGGTGAAGAATTGCATTAGCTAGCAATTTGTTTTTGTTAGCTTGGAGGATAGAGTTGTAGACGACATGTAATTTGAACCTTAATCTCAAACCATGTTTACAATTTGCAAAACTTTCATCTTTTAGTAGCCTGGTCTTTCAGGGTACGATCCTTTTATCCCACGAGACAAAACTAAGGTTTGTCTTCATCTCACCTCACCCCGTAGACCCTATGGTCGAGTTAGATTTTTTGTTGAAGTATGATTTTTGTTTCACTTTCACTAATCTATATCTTGTATTTAATGCTTGTACCTTGAGGTTGTTATTTAAACCCCCTTTTATTTACTTTTATGAATCATATCTTCATTTTTTGATAGATTATATTGTCTTTCATATTTGTTGATGGGTGTAACTGTAAATGACTTAGATCCTATATGATAAATGTTTGGTTTAATGTTATGGTATTGGAATATTTTAATGTAATAAAACTGAAAGCGTGTGATTCATTTGTTCAGCCGATCTATGGCAAAATTGATGTTTAACTTTTTCCGGTTTTAAACCAGATAATTTATTTATGTTCGATCCATTAGCTAGTAACTTAAGTGGGATTTTTGACACTAACAAAATCTTATAAAGTATGTGTCAAGATAAAGTATGTGCCAGGTATCTTAACACGGTCTTTTTCCAAATAATTCACTCTATTTCTTTTCCTTGTGTTGCTCTTTTTGGAAATGGTAGTGTTTTTTTTCTTATTGTTTTTTTTTTTGGTAAAGAGTTGAATTGTATCACTATGTTAAATCTCGTTGCATGCAACTATATGGTTCGTGCTAGGTTAGATTATTTTGTTAGTTTAACTATCAATTTTTCAAATCATTAAAAGACTCGCTATATGTAAGACTGTTCTAATATTTTAGAGTATAAATTGTTGGTTTATATACACTTGTAGTTCATAATATTACAAGTAATTGAAATACGTAAAGTGATGATAATCCCTGCAAAAAATTAACCAAGTATCATACTACATGAATTTATGCGTGTCAAACTGTTAATAAATTGATATCATGTATAACTAGGTTGTTTCGATTGACTTTTTAAGTTACACTTAAGAATTATTTTTCGTGATCTCTTACACCTTTTCATGTCCACTTAAAGTTAAACATTTAATTGAAATGTTATTCCTTGTTGGTTTATTCCATGTCATAATCAATAATAATACAAGTGTTTTTAAATATGGAAAATTGGTAACAAACAGTTCCAGCTCTAACCTATTGGTAACCATTGGTTCCAACTTTTATATTCGCTGAGGACAGTCTCAACTATTTACTTTTGTGTTTTCATCGGTCCCACCCTAATAGAATATTAACTTCGTCAACTTCCTTCTGACATGGCAATCCAGCTGTCGTCTACGTGTAAATTAGGGGACCCATGTTTCTCCTTTATTCAAGTGTATATATAGACTGGATTGTCATCCATTAAAGAAAATCCAAACCCTAAAGGATTAATCCACCTTCAATCGACATTCATTACCTTCAATCCACCTTCATGAGCAGGTAAGAATGTCAATCGACCTTCAAGAACATCGAAATGGCTTCTTCATCTTATTCAACATCTGCTTGTAAGAAAAACCCTAAAAGATTTAAGCTTGATTTAGAGGGTAATGTGTACTGTAACCACGATTTAATTTCAATTCTTAGGGTTGTTGGACCTATAAGTTCTCGAAATGGGGAAGATCTCTATGGTTGCCCCTTATGGTCGGTATTTACTAATTATCAAGTTTTCTTTTTATTTTTTTGCCTTAATACACCAACTCTTTCTTTTTCTGAGTGTGAGTAGAATCAAGACTGCAAATTCTTCATGTGGAAAGATGAACTTGATGAAGTTTTAAAGATTTGCATTTCAAGCAAAGATCAACAAATCATAGAGATGGAGATTGAAAATTTAAAGTTAAAGAACATGGTTTTACAAGAAGAGCACAAGAAGTTGAAGTTGTTGCTATCAATGAAAAAGTTAAATTGGAAGAGTCAAAGTCTTTTAGGTTTAGCAATTGTTGCCTTAGCAATATGCTGGATCTTATAGGTGTGAAAATGATGTAATGTATGTTTTCATTTTCTTGTATGGATAATTAGTAATGACATTTGAATTGTAATGAGATTTACTTTGACATTTCAAATGCAATTGAGATTTGCTTTTTCTTGTGAATTGCAATTGACAAAATAAAGACATCTACTACAACTATTGTTAACCAAAATCTACTACTATCATTGTTAACCATTAAAAAACCAAACAATTACATCAATAAACAATTAAAAAGTCAAACAATTACAACCATAAACCATTAAAATGTCAACATTTACTTTCCCCTGCTTTTCACCTTTACTCTTGCCTTTGTTCTTTTAGAAGTTGTTGATTGTTAGGTTGGTTGACTTGGCATCTCCCTTGCTTGTGATGTGCCTGGACCTTTAACTGGCCCTCCTTCATTTGCAGTAGATTGTGATTTGTCTGGTCCCTTAGACATCTTAGGCTTTGAACACTTTCTGATATTATGGCCAGTCTCTTTGCAATTGCTACGACTCATTTGAATTCCATGCTTTGTGAATGTACTTGGCTTCTTAGGATTTTTATAAGGATCCTTCTTTCCATTTTTCTTTGGTCTTCCAGGTTGACTTTTGATAGGAGGAGGATCCAATGGGTAATCAACATCAGGCCAGAACCTTTAACTTGGCAATGGTGGAATTGTGTATTCATATGACCTTAGGTATGCCTCTTTAAGGTAATAACCATCCACATATTGTTCCATAGACTTTCCAAGAAACCCAGCTACTTCACACACATGCTTACATGGAATACCTATTATTAAATGAAACTGATTAACATCAATACATACAAAAATTAATTGTTGAACAAATATTAATTAGCAATATGTATACTTAACTGTTAAGTCCCACCTCCTACATGTACAGGTTCTATTAATCAAGTCCATGAAAATATCATCAAAAAACCTAACTTGGAACACCTGATATGAAGATGGAAGACTTCACCTTGATAAGCCAGCTGTTTCTATTTATCTAGCTTAGCTTGTATCCTTGGGCACACTTCCACATCTTTCGATTCCATTACATACCTTTTAGTTATTAGTCTAGACATTGTAGTAATCCTGATATCTTCTAACATGTCTATAATATGTTTAGATCTAGCCTTAACTATGGTTCCATTAAAGGTTTCAGCCATGTTGTTTATTATGACATCACATCATGTATGACTCTTAAAAAATCACCTTATAAAGCACTGTGGATTCTGTTGCTTGAATGCCTCCACTGCATCTTGTGATATTTCTGTCATCTCCTTCATAGCCTCATTGAAGTCAGCATTATTATAAGCCTTACAGGCCTTCCAGAAAACCAGCTTTAACTTTTCACCCTTGTACTTCTTATCCATATTTGCATAGATGTGCCTTGCATAGTTTCTATGCTCAACTTTAGGCCAAACAAATGCCATAGTATTAACTAGTCCCTATCACAAAATAATATTTACAATATTGAGTTTATAAAGTTTACATATCACAAGTAAAGTAAAAGAAATACGTTTTGTTGATCAGAAATTAGTATCCGATCCTTTCCATCATCTTTGACCTCTAAGCATTTTCTTAGTTCCTGCATAAAGCAGGACCAACTATCATTACACTCCCCTTCAATAACAGCTCATGCCACAGGGTACATTTGGTCATTGGCATCTCTTCCAATTACAGTGAGCAACATACCACCCAAAAATGTTTTGAGAAAACAACCATGCAAACATAAGAGTTTTCTGCAACCAGCCAAAAAAAACCCCTCTTCACCCTATCAAAACAAACAAACAGCCTATGAAATGTCTCCACATTTATCCCAGCATTGTTATTGTTGAACCTTGGTGGGGCAGTTACCAATTCAAAGGTTGAAGTTGGATTTGCTTTTTTTAAAGCTTTAATGTAAGACCAAACTTTACCATAGTGGTCCCTCATTGAACCATGAAGCATCTTATATACACATCTCTTTGCAAAGAAAACCATTTTTTAATTATCACCTTATGTTTTTCTCTAACAACATTCTAGATCTCTTTAGCACTCCATAAAGGGTTAGATTCGAATATAGGCAAGAAGTCAGTTTCTATAAACTTAGATGTCAATTGCCTATTCGGACTCATGTTTCTCTGGCAGTTGTGCTTACCTTTTACAGTTTTAACAAAATAACATTGCTTCCCTTTGTGATATGAACAATACAAACTGAATGGACACCCTTGCACACATCTAACACCTAAACACCCTCCACTTTTCTTATTACTTGTAGCAATATAAAATTTTCTACCATTTGAGATACCATACCTTCTAGCTACATCCTTAAAAGCATCTCTAGTAGGAAACTTTATGCCAATAACCCATTTAAACTTAGACCATTCAGTATGCTCATTTACAACAAGAACCTTAGCTTTTAAATAAGAACCTTAGCTTTGTACTTGTTTCCTCTAATGTCATCATCTTCACTATCTCCTGGTGAGTTTAAATCATCCACAAAATCTTCATAACTACTATTTGCTTCTATATCTCCTTGGACAGATTGTTTTGGACACTCCTCTAGTAACTTCTTGTTTGATTCAGTAGCTTGTCCATTCAGTTGATTAATTGCATCAATTGAGGCTATCCACTCCTCATCATCCTTGTCAGATCCATCATCATCCATACCCACTTGATTATTTTCAGCTTGATTAGTTGCATCCTCACACTTAGCAACATCTTCTGAACTATCTGACTCTGATCCATCATCATTCTTGTCTGTTCCATCATCATCATTCACTTGATTACAACCTGTGGAGGTAGCATTCTAGATTGAACATTTTCAGCTTCTTTTGTCTCAATTGGTGTTTTACATTTTGATTGTGATGTTTTAACTTGTGGAGGTACTGTTCTGGCTTGAGCTCTGGTTCTGACCTGTGAACATGGAATCAATGGAGATCTAGATAAGCTTGGCAGTGTATCATCTTGTTGAGGATTTTTAAGGTAGTATTATGGCTTGAGCTCTGGTTCAGACCTGTGAACATGGACTCAATGGAGATCTAGCTAAGCTTGGTTGTGTATCATCATGTTGAGGATTTTAAGGCAGTGTTCTGGCTTAAGATCTGGTTCTAACTCGTGAACATGGACTCTGCATATGGGCTTGAGTGCTAGTGGGTTGGGCTTCAGGGCTAGTGGGTTGGCCTTGAGGGTTATTAAGGGGTTGGTTGGATTTTATCATAGATTGATCTGAAACATATATACTCAGATGTTTATCAGATGTAGAGTGAAGAATTGAAAGCATTTCAATCAATACAGAATCAAGGTTTATCCTTTTCATATGCCCATCACCAGGGATCTTGTAATACAACCGAAGTTGCCTAGATTTGTAAGAACAGCCTCAATTACATATTCTGTTAACGCAGATAATGAAAATTGGTATGACGATATCCCTAAATTCTTTACTCTTCCACCGGCGTACCTTATTATCGGGGGTTCAACCACTAATCTTCCACCAGTATGGAGGTGGACACGCACAAGAGCTTCATTTATTGCTATTCGTCAAACCCAGGTGGTCACGAGAGATTGTTCTTTGTTCTTTCTTTGGAGAATTTGCGAGATCTGGTGGTTAGTGTTTGGAAAATTGGTAACAAATGGTTGTGATTTCTGGTGGTTAGGGTTTCAGAATAAGACATAATATAGAAGAAATAGAATACCAGTTTATATATACACTTGAATAAAGGAGAAACATAGGTCCCCTAATTTACACGTAGACGACAGCTGGATTGTCACGTCAGAAGGAAGTTAACGGTATTAACATTCTGTTAGGGTGGGACCGATGACAACACAAAAGTAAATAGTTGGGACTGTCCTCAGCGAATGTAAAAGGTTGGACCAATGGTTACCAATAGGTTAAAGTTGGGACCGTTTGTTACCAATTTTCCTAAATATCATAAAAATGTAAGTACGCGTGTGACAAATACCAAGTATATAAGCCCATGAGTTTATAAACAAATATCCAGACCGTAAGTTCATAACACCTGTATTTTCAATCCTGATATTGTATTTTTTACATAGGTTTGGATTTTCAAAATGTTAAACTTACTTTTATTAAATTGTTATATGCATCCGTAAAATATATTAGCATTATATATGGTATGTACTAGGTTACAATCCCATGTAATACACGGGCTAAATAAATTTATGTTACATAATTTATAATATAAAATATTATGTCTTAAATATTGTGTATTATACGGATTGAATAAACCTATGTATTGGATTTGCAAATTTAATGTTAACATATTTCAAAATTTTAATTGTGGATGGTTATTAATTAATAAATAGCTATCATAACATTTATAATTAAGAGGAGAGAGAAGTAGAAAAACTAATTATTAGATAGCCTAGAATGATGACAACTATCCAGATTTATTTTTATTTATTAGTATAGAGATTATTTCAACATGTTTTAATGATTTAGTAGTTGCTCGCTGATTTTATTTCTTTTAATATATTTTGGCTATTTAAGTTTCAATTGTAGCTTCAGAGTTGGTTTCAATACTAACGAACAGGTATTTGACTCCTATAGAAGTTTATTATCCCCTCCTGTCAATGAGCCATTAATTCGGATGCATAATCAGGTTTGAAAATCAAGATAGGTAATTAACAAAGCTACTCATGATTTGAAAAACATGTTGATAATCCAAAAGGTAAAAGCAAATTATTATTATTCTTAATATGCTATACAGTTGATCAAAATTTTCAAAAACTCTATTGAGTACTTAGAGTTTACTTGAAAGACAAGGTGAACAGTCAACCCTCAGGGAAATGGAACAATAGCCAAAAGAACTATGCTACTATTGCAAAAGAAATTCTTGCAATAGTCAAATGTGTTTTGAAATTTCAAGATGATTTATACAATCAAAATTTTTTAATAAAGACAGACTGCCAAGCAACCAAATATATGTTTAATAAAGATTTTAAACATGATGTTTCTAAACAAATGTTTGCTAGATGGCAATATCATTTAGCTCCATTTGATTTTGAAATTGTTTATAAAAAAAGGACTGAAAATAGTCTTCCTGATTTTCTTACCAAAGAATATTTAAATGGCCTACAATAGAAATTCATTAGGACCATTGAAGATGATATATCAAGATCTTCAGCAAGACAAAGAATACTGCTTAATAGCACTCCAAATAGAGCGTCAAAGATGTCATGAAATAGATCATGATATGACTATCAGTCCATTAACAAAAATCTATGTTAAAGGACAAATTGAAATCAGTATCATTGGTCTGAAAAGAAGACTAAATGATATAAAAACAAAAGAAATTATAATTTCTTGTGGATAATCCATATGTTTTGAGATTTGCAGGATGATCCCAAGGGATCGTGGCGGTGGAAGATCTTCCTCTCATAGGGGAAGAGGCAATCCTCATATTATTTTCCAAAGAGGAATATGAAGTTGGTGGCTGAAAACATTGCATCAACTCAAGGATCCACTTCAGGATCAAACAAAACTCTACATAAAGAGTTTCAAGCCTATAAGGCTACCAAAGAAGAAATCCTTTATAAGGAATTTCTGGCTGAAAAAGTCGAGAGAGAAAATTCTCAAGAAACAACTGCATCATATGCAAAAACAGTCTCAGACAATTCTGATGATGAAAACTGGGTGAAATTGCCCAATACAGAAGTCATACTTCTGTTAGAAAATAGAGATCTTAGATGGAAAGCTCAACCATGGCTGTTAATAAACAGATACATGGATGCAGGATTCTATCCTGCAGAAACATATAAGCCAAGAGCTTATTATGAAAATATTTTGAAAAAAGAATGTTGTGAGATAATAAACTATCAAGGTTTCAAAATAAAGGAATCTATTTCAGCAAAATTGTTGTTAAACAAATAATATCTATTGAAGCTTGGGGAGTATCTCCTCTTAAAGAAAGGGAATTAATACACCCTGAAACTAAAGCCCCAATTAAATATAATTATTGGGACTACAAAAATGCTTTTTATAAATCATTTTTATACGAAAACCAGGATCGTACACATTCATGATTTATCAAGATATGTTCAAACATATTTGAATCGGATATTCCGATTTGGTTTTTACAACGGTGGAAATCATATGGTCCATCAATAAACATTTTACCAGAGTTGTATAAAGATTTGTACACTTAATGGATTGAAGTGTCTCCGCATCTAATAGATGCACAAACCAATAATTGTTTCATTGAAACAATGCCTTCATTATACTACTTTGTGGAATTTAGCATTCCATGGATCTGGAAATGGATCCCAGAGACTGGTTATACCAGTGATAACATATATTGCTTGAAGAGAACTTATTATACTAAGTTCTGGAAGAAGATGCTAATGATTAAAGACGGAGTTCTTGAAAGCCAACAGACAGTGGATCATATCCAAAAGGCGATAAGCACCTATAAAGAAAAGATTCATTCAAAAAATAATAAAGAGCCTCCAAGCCTTTTCGAGCATATTGTTCAGAAAATCAAAATGATCTAAGGTACTGAGAAAATCAGAGAAAAGGAAATGATGGATTTCTACATGACAGAAGTGAAGAAAGATTTTGCCAAACATTTTAAAGGAAAATCCCAGTCAACAATGTCCATTTCAGATGATGAAGCTGAAACCTTCTTAGCAGGGGAAGGTCAAGATCCATATGATCAAAATGAAGAAGGAGATATTCTATGTCATCCTTATGTTATTAAAATAACAGAAGAAATAGAAGAAAATCAAAAATCCAAAAATCAGAAAATGAAAGAATCCAAGGCAATAATGAAGCCGTAGTCACAAGCTACAAACCTCCAAAATGGAGTGGCCGACAAAGAAAAATAATTGTCTTCAAGACAGTTGTCTGCATTATCATATAATTGAGGATACTGTTTACTTTTAATATTTTAGTGTCTGATAGGGCCTATGATAGGTACAGAATTGAATTATTGCGAATTTTCGCAGCATAATTCCACCTCCTTTGGAAAATATCCTTCCACCTTATTTTCCAGCAGATGAGATAAGAGTACACTGCAGATATCGAGAAATCACATAATATAAGATAAGAAAGAGAGATATAATTTCTATTAAATATGACGCAAAATGATAATAAGATTGCAGCCTTGATAAATAGAATATTTGACCATGATGCAGGTTTGAAACCATTAACAATAACATGTTTGTGTCCAATTATAGTTAAATCATTAGTTCAGGGAGTGTGTAATGATTTGCAGAACAGAAGCTACACAACTAGTTACAAATTAGAGGCCTTTACTCAGTAGGTTTCACGTATTCACAGTTAACGACATTGCTTTTCTGACAGAGGTAGCAAAATGGGCAAGTTATTTAACATATTATAACTAATAATCTTGGTCCAAAAATTTAAATTTAATTATCAATCATTTATGTGGCGAATATCATTACAAGAACTACATCACTCAATAATATTATCACCTTTGGATAAAACGGTTTAGGAGGTTTTATGCATTTATAAAAGACACTTTGGGCAATTTTCGACCAGCAACCCATTTGACCTGCTTCCTTATAAGCTAAATATTCTTTTTTATTTTACCTTTAGAGATCAAGCGTAACCTAAATTGATTCATTCAAGTAAATGGGTCAAAACTGGCGCCTCTATTCTTGAAGGAGCTGAATGATTAATGAACGTTTCTTGTAAGATGAGTAATTGCAGTTATTGTTAGTTCAACAATAGTTTCTACTAGCCTTCTAAATATCTTAACCACAACAACAGGTTATTTCTTCAAGGTGATTAGAAAGTAGAAACTTAGTTACTCTTCTATCTATCAAGCGAAGTATATGAAATTCATAACATTATTTCATAAACTACATAAGGAATATCACAACCGTTTCACTGCACATAGGCCATAACATATGCCATATAAGCACAGAACTGATGGCACATTAGTGCCAACTGCAAACCAATGAACTTAAAATAGATGGCCATACCTCCGATTGTGCCAAGCAGAATAATTACTGAAGTTGTCATTTATCATATCTGTTGTAAATTGCAGCTCCTTCTCATCTGATATGTTCTTCAATCCTGCTATGAATCTAAAAAGGGCATAACAAATAAGTTCCTTTCAGATTAAATTATTCTCCACACTTAAATATATAACCAAATATAACATCTTCACCTTCGGTAATTCCACGCATGAAAATTACGGGTATCTTGCTTCTGGAATAGATTTAGAAGCTTTAATTCCCGCTCTGTTGAAGAAATCCCCTTGCTTATCACCCATTTTCGGTGATGCCAAGCTCCATAAGATTTGAAATTCTTCCTCAGTGCATTCTCTACCTATATATACAGTAAAATATAATCAAATTCAAGCAAACTTTTAAAAAAAGCATTTTTGTAGTCCTAATAATTATATTTAATTGGGGATTTAGTTTCAGGGTGTATTAATTCTCTTTCTTTAAGAGGAGATACTCCTCAAGCTTCAATAGATTTTATTTGTTTAACAACAATTTTTGCTGAAATAGATTCCGTTATTTTTGATACCTTGATAGTTTACTATCTCACAACATTCTTTTTTCAAAATGTTTTCATAATAAGCTCTTGGCTTATATGTTTCTACAGGATAGAATCCTGTATCCATGTATCTGTTTATTAACAGCCATGGTTGATCTTTCCATCTAAGATCTCTATTTTCTAACAGAATTATGACTTCTGTATTGGGCATTTTCACCCAGATTTCGTCATCAGAATCGTCTGAGACTGTTTTTGCATATGATGCAGTTGTTTCTTGAGAATTTTCTCTCACGGCTGTTTTAGCCAGAAATTCCTTATAAAGGATTTCTTATTTGGTAGCCTTATAGGCTTGAAACTCTTTATGTAGAGTTTTGTTTGATCCTGAAGTAGATCCTTGAGTTGATGCAAAGTTTTCAGCCACCAACTTCACATTTCCTTTTTGGGAAATAATGTGAGGATTGCCTCTTCCCCTATGAGAGGAAGATCTTCCACCGCCACGATCCCTTGGGATCATCTTGCAAATCTCAAAACATATGGATTATCCACAAGAAATTATAATTTCTTTTGTTTTTATATCATTTAGTCTTCTTTTCAGACCAATGATACTGATTTCAATTTGTCCTTTAACATAGATTTTTGTTAATGGACTGATAGTCATATCATGATCTATTTCATGAGATCTTTGACGATCTATTTGGAGTGCTATTAATCATTAAAATATCTAGGGAGCTGGGTAATTTGGGTTTTCATAAGCAGCTTCTTTCTATAGAACTTTAGGTGTCCCTTTGTTTGATCAGACCTACAGAGGGGGAAGAGTTTCCACCGCCAGTGCCACCATTTTCGCCCACCTTGCTGAAGGTGAGAAGGCTAGGGAGTCTAGAGAAGAAAGAGACCGTCGTCCTCTGCCAACCGTCAATTCCACAGAACAGTGCTCTATATTGAATTATGTTCCTCAAGCCCATAGAGTTTCGCATCTCGGATTGCCATCAATGGGACTTCAAAGTGACTGAGTTGGGTTATATATGTTGTGTTCTTACATGATTTTGTGTGTTTACACGATTTTGTATGTTCTTACACAATTTTTAATGAATGCAAATTGATGATGCAAGATCATATGCATATAGCTAGTAACGTTTTGCAGAGGGTTTGAATGAGGATCTCATGTGAGGTATTTGGTATTTTTACTCTTTCAACAGTAGTTAATAGTTTAGTTCTTGATAAATAAAGTTTCATGTTCCATTTACAGAGAAATTATGACTACGTGTACACTTGGTTTAATGATTTGTTCCACAATGTAATTTTTGTGTATACATGTCCAATGGAAGTTGGTCAAATCTTTACTTATTTGGCTGCATTGTTACAGGCAACGTAAATGATGCTAAACCAGTCCAGAGGTGGCCAATATTGATGGATCAGGTTCATATGAAAAACCGACCCAGGTGTGTACATCAAGTTTCATCACATTTCACTTATTGAAGCTCAAAATAGAAATGGTGTGGTTTTAATGAATGAACATAAAAAGTTTTAAGCATTGGGGGGAAAATAGAATCAAGTTACAACATTAGGTAGGTTAACTTTATCCTAGAAATCTGAGTTTACTTGTAACTGAAAATCAATAAAGTTATAATGATAGGTATATTGAACAATGATGATTTACAAATCAATGTTAGATGTTAATTGGTCAAAATCGCCCAATTTTGATGAATATAGAAGGAGCTTATCCAGAGGATTAAACTGCCTGAGGAAAACTATAATTGTTAAAGGATTTATAGTTTAAGAACTCATAAGAACATATTAGATGATCAAATTACAATTAGGCAATGCATAATTGCCTTCTTAATTCAATATTTGGTGTTAGAAGTATTCATAATTTTGTGATAAATTCCACCTCAATCCCATAGGAATTCATGTATTAGTATATGTTTTATATTTTTTTTCTACTAACATAGGTTGTGCTTAAGGTGGAGCTATTGCAAAGAGTGGCTCTAATCATATCTACTACTTGAAATCAACACTGTGGTAAAAGTATAACATATTCTCCTTATATTAAATCAAACGAAGCAAAAGGTACACTTTGTTTACGGCATCATGTGTGTGTTTATTTTGCATCAGATGGTTGATCTATAAAAGGAAAAGATTTTAAATCAATATTGTGTATGATTCAGCTGCACCATCTCACGAAGCGACAATATTAGTACTTTTTTGGTTTTTAAGAAAACCGCCGCAACGCGCGGGGGTAACACACTAGTTTATTTTAATTTTCACTCAAGAAAATCAAAAGGGCAAGGAACGGATGTGGTGATTTCAGTAATCTGATCTGCAAATACAAGAATTGGGGTCTCTCTCTCTCTCTCTCTCTCTGGGCGAGAATCATGCACGGAAGACCAAGAAAATCTGCAACAGCAGTAGACGACGATAATGCATCGGCTCTCAAAATCCGGTCTCTTCAATCTCAGTTTCTCCACAATCATCACAACAACATGTAACAATCTCCATCTCAGATCTTCCCCCTCCCCTTGGTTTCTTCTTAATTACTACTAGTTACCTCTTCTTCTTATCAACAACAATTCATCTCTCTTTAGTTACACCAAAGAAGCCTGACAGATCAGTGCTAAGCTTATCGACTTCAATCCCGAGTTCATGACCGCTTGGAATTATCGGAAATTGGCATTTCAGCATAATATCACCACTCTGTCGGAGGCCGATTCGGATCATATCAAATCAATTATCGATGAGGAATTGCGAGTTGTAAGTTCCCATCTCCTTCACACTACCGCTTCAATTCTTATCTTATTTTTCTAGCGTCATTTCCGGATCAAACAGAGGGCGGGCCTTGGCGCAGCGGTAAAAGCTGTTCCTAAGGGACCGAAGGTCTCAGGTTCGATCCGTGGAAACGGCCTCCCCAAAAATGTGGGGGAAAGACCGCGTACAACTTCCCTTAAATGGGACGGACCCTCCTGGACTCTGCGAAAACGCGGGAGCTCTATGCAGCACCAGGTACGCCCTATTTCCGGATCAAACAAAATTTTTTTCTTAACCTAAAAAAAATGATGTGAATTTTGAAATTTGTTCACTTAATCAACATTTCAGGTTTTGCAGCAAATCTGTATCTAAATCTATTTGTTTGGTTCGCTTCAATTAGTCAAATTTCTATTATAGTTAGGATGATGAACTCATGAAAAGAAGATATACGAATCATGGAAGAATGATCAAATTGATTTCAAAAGTTTGCTTGAATTTGATTATATTTTACTGTATATATAGGTAGAGAATGCACTGAGGAAGGATTTTAAATCTTATGGAGCTTGGCATCACCGAAAATGGGTGATAAGCAAGGGGATTTCTTCAACAGAGCGGGAATTAAAGCTTCTAAATCTATTCCAGAAGCAAGATACCCGTAATTTTCATGCGTGGAATTACCGAAGGTGAAGATGTTATATTTGGTTATATATTTAAGTGTGGAGAATAATTTAATCTGAAAGGAACTTATTTGTTATGCCCTTTTTAGATTCATAGCAGGATTGAAGAACATATCAGATGAGAAGGAGCTGCAATTTACAACAGATATGATAAATGACAACTTCAGTAATTATTCTGCTTGGCACAATCGGAGGTATGGCCATCTATTTTAAGTTCATTGGTTTGCAGTTGGCACTAATGTGCCATCAGTTCTGTGCTTATATGGCATATGTTATGGCCTATGTGCAGTGAAACGGTTGTGATATTCCTTATGTAGTTTATGAAATAATGTTATGAATTTCATATACTTCGCTTGATAGATAGAAGAGTGACTAAGTTTCTACTTTCTAATCACCTTGAAGAAATAACCTGTTGCTGTGGTTAAGATATTCAGAAGGCTAGTAGAAACTATTGTTGAACTAACAATAACTGCAATTACTCATCTTATAAGAAACGTTCATTAATCATTCAGCTCCTTCAAGAATAGAGGCGCCAGTTTTGACCCATTTACTTGAATGAATCAATTTAGGTTACGCTTGATCTCTAAAGGTAAAATAAAAAAGAATATTTAGCTTATAAGGAAGCAGGTCAAATGGGTTGCTGGTCGAAAATTGCCCAAAGTGTCTTTTATAAATGCATAAAACCTCCTAAACCGTTTTACCCAAAGGTGATAATATTATTGAGTGATGTAGTTTTTGTAATGATATTCGCCACATAAATGATTGATAATTAAATTTAAATTTTTGGACCAAGATTATTAGTTATAATATGTTAAATAACCTGCCCATTTTGCTACCTCTGTCAGAGAAGCAATGTCGTTAACTGTGAAGGTGTGAAACCTATTGAGTAAAGGCCTCTAATTTGTAACTAGTTGTGTAGCTTCTGTTCTGCAAATCATTACACACTCCCTGAACTAATGATTTAAATATAATTGGACACAAACATGTTATTGTTAATGGTTTCAAACCTGCATCATGGTCAGATATTCTATTTATCAAGGCTGCAATCTTATTTTCATTTTGCGTCATATTTAATGGAAATTATATCTCTCTTTCTTATCTTATATTATGTGATTTCTCGATATCTGCAGTGTACTCTTATCTCATCTGCTGGAAAATAAGGTGGAAGGATATTTTCCAAAGGAGATATTTTTAAAAGAGGAGTATGCGTTCGTAAGAAATGCAGTTTTTACCGACCCGGATGATCAAAGCGGGTGGTTCTATCACCTATGGCTTCTGGATCAAATTGTTAAAGTTGACAAGCCTAATTTTGTCTCCTCATGGCCTCCTCATGGTTTTGAAATTACTAAAACAACCTTTCCTATCATTCTCTTTTTTTATGAACTAGTTGAAGGTGTAAACTTACATACAGTTAGTGTTCAAGTTGAGAATGACGTATTTAAAAACATTACATGGACCTCACTTTCAGCAAATAAGTTTAAATGTGGGCAAGCCTGGTTGACCCATCTCACCATACCTTATGGGGAATTTGACTCATCAAAGATCTTTCAAGTGAAAGTTAGCTCGGAATATTCTCAGGGCATATTATCTTTAACTGGTGTTCCATGTAGCCAACATTGGTCTTTTGCATTTAGGGTTTCTGTATGCCACGATTTGCAACCTGAAGGACAGAGTTTAAGGAGGATATTAATGACGGATGAACATTTCTCTTTAGTTGACATAAATTCAAATGTGATGAATTTGTTGAAATCATATTTTGAGTTAGCAAGTAATTATGAGCAACCCACATCAAAATGGAAGTCTGAGATGATAGCTAGTGAAATTGATCAGTACCGAGAATTATTGTCATGGGCGGAGTGGTATGCAACCGTACATGACCTTTTGTTTTAAATACTCTTATTGTTTTTAATTTATTATTTATTATTTAATAGTAAAATTGGGAAGCTTACCCTTGCGAGATTATTGATGGCAAATGATGCCATGATAACTGATACTCCAATTGCTCCAAATATGACTCACGTGGAGGAAGTTTTGCAACTATATGCCGAATTGATGGAGTTGGACCCCACTCATTACCAATATTATAAGGATGAGTACAGCTTGGTTTTCTTAAAACAGGTATTTGTTTTATCACATATTATCTTGTTTGGTCGGGGACTAACATTTTCTTGGTTAATAGGCTTTTTGTGTGAGTAAAGGTGGTGAAATGGGTGAAACACTTCCAAAATGTGTAATTTTTGTTGTTTGGATTGGAGTGTAACACTTCTTGTTCAAAATATCAGGATAATCAGCGTCTTATTTGACTCCAAAGTTTATATCAATAACAATTGATTTTGGAGGCTTTATGCATTAAATATATATCGACCATTTATTTTTAAGCTACTCGTCTTGATTTTTCTTGTTTGCCTGTTAGAGATAAAAACATAATCTGAATTTTTGAATGCTTCTAACATAAGTATTTCTATGATATTGCAGGTGACTTCTAGCAAGGAGTGTTTGATAAAGTACTGCTGGCAGTATAAAGAGACAACTTCTTTGAATATCACCGGTGATATGTGTTTAAGATTGAATTCTCTATCTTTATCACGAATTGGATCCTTTGAGAGATTATTATGGGTGCAAAGTCTAGATCTCAGCCACAACCAACTTCATTCTATTGAAGGTAAAACATCCTGTTTTGAAAGAAACAGTTTGGATCGAGGTGGTAATTTTTAGCCTGGTTAAATGGGTGAGGAATGAATGTTCTAAGAATAGTCTATGAAGGTGAGGAATGAATGTTCTAAGAATAGTTAAATGGGTAAAACATCCTGTTTCTTTCAAACACAGGATGTTTTTGAACATATTCAAGATACAAACAATATCAAATACTTCCCTATAATTAATATAACGCGCGTATTTAAGTCGTTTTCAACCTAAACAAGTTTGGCGATTTGGGAGCTAAGTGCAGGGCCTAAACTTGACGTTTGTCAAACTAGGGCTGGGTATAAATACCCCACACCAGCCCTAGCCTTCACATTCTACTTCTTCTTCTTCATTCCCTTCTTCTTCACTCTTCTACTTCATCTTGGCACCGAACCGCCCCGTTTTCGTCTTGTTTTGTCGGTTGAACCTCGACTACAGTCTAGACAACACGTTTCAAGCAGGTAGACGACCTTGGTCCCGTTTCTTGCTCGATTTCACTTATGCATTTTCTAGGGTTTCGGGTGCTCGGGTTCATTCGAGCACATGAGGTCGTGTGGGCTTGTGTGTTGCGTTTCTAAGTGTGTTTCTAGTTTAGACATGTTAGAATGTGGATCTGGAAGTTCTTGGGGTGTAAAACGAGTGCTCGGAGCAGTTGGACACTGCTCAGTGCTTCAGCAGTCGCGACCTGCTGTACAGGGCGACTGGGCCATTCAGGCAACTGAGCCGTGCGACTGAGTGAGTCGTGCGACTGAGTCCACGCGTATGGGTGTGTCGTGCGATTGAATGCATGCGATTGAGAGTGTGTGCGATTGAGTCAATGCGGATGAATGTGTGCGACTGTGTATCGTGCGACTGAAGGTCCAATCGCACGAATGAGAGTTTAGTCGTACGAATGAAGCTGATTCGCACGACTGAAGGCTGAATCGTGCGAATGGAAGGTTGAGTCGTGCGATTAGGTGCTGTGTAGTACAATTGAGTGCTTAGTCGCACGAATGGGAGTTCAATCGTGCGAATGAAGCTGATTCGCATGACTGAAAGTTGATTAGTGCGAATGGAGTGTCCAGTCGTGCGTCTGGTCTTGTCGTGCAAATGGAATCATTGTGTGTGAAGTCAGTCTTCCTGTGTGTGCTGTGTGTTGTCATGTGATGTTAAGGTGACATCGACACGGTTGCCATTGCTAATGACGATCTTTAAGATTAACACTATTGGACTTATTAATGTTATATCAAAATCCAATCAACTTAACATTTTGCAATTAGTAACAAATGATTTATAACACAAGTACTTAACAAACACTTCTCTGGAAACAATAACACTTTTACACAAATATCATCTACAATGGCAACGCTTCCAGTACTCGGATCTACATAAGATCTATCGTGTGTGTTTGCGTACAAGTGTTAACCATGACCGAACCAAAACTGCCCGAACCTATTGAACATCATCTTATGCTTTATGCTCATTATTAATGCTTGTTAGTAACTGTCAATAGGTGTTGACTGTTCATAGCATTCTACTGTTGGGAATATTCATTATTCGTGCTTATCATCTATTCAGTGAGTTTTGTAGCCCCTTTTAACTCTTATATAACTTTTAAACATTTTCAAACTTGGGGGAAAAGAATGTTCGCTTACTTAATACATTTTCAAGCATCTTCCTTAGTGGAAGTCTGCTACAACTCTTATGGTTAACTTACCTTACTTATCTTGTTGAATGGTGCTGTTATGACTCTTGACTCTGTGCTATGTTGCTACCTTGTATATTACTTGGTGGCTTTACATTACTATGCGCTATTACTTGATGTTATGTGTTGCATGATGTTACTTGTGAATGCTATTGACCATGGATGCTATCGGCGGTGTGGTTCTTCTTTGTGGGTCTACTTTTTGGTTCTTCTTTGTCGAGCATCCATTACAACCATTAGTTCCGGTAATGGGACCTAAGGATTGGTTTGGTTGTAATCTATACGTATGCGCTTCGTGGGTCTTGCTACGTCATGTGAAACTTGCCCTTCAATACAACCATTAGTTCCGGTAATGGGACCTAAGGATTGGTTTGGTTGTAACCTTTACGTATGCGCTTTGTGGATCTTGCTACGTCATGTTTAACTTATTATGCTATGGAAAATCTTTCAATACAACCCTCAATCCCGGTAATGGGACCTAAGGATTGGTTTGGTTGTAATTTATACGTATGCGCGACGTCATTTTAAACTATTTAAGCTTTGGGAATGCTTTCTTTACAGCCATTAATTCCCGTGAGGAACCTATGAATAGGTTTGGTTGTAGCTATTTATAACTGGTAAAACCGCCTACACATAAGTGTAGTTGCGGTAGCTCTTCTTAAAATTACTCACCGTTTACATCTTAACATCTTTTATTACTTAAAACCTGCGAAGCTCACCAACAATTATGTTGACTGTTTTGAGCATCTCTTTTCAGGTGATCAAGGTAATTGAAGTTCTAGGAGTGCTGCCTTTTAGTGGAGACCCTAGGAAGCATTTTTGAGACTGAACATACATGATGAACAATTTTTTTGTACATTGTTGCAGTCCACTAAACAATTAACATTCTTTTGAACACTTGTTCCCGAATTGTGGGAAACTAAACAATGTTATTCTATATGGTTATGTGATCCTTACATGTTATGCTTATGGCTATGTTGTCGTGAATATTGACTAAATGCGACACAAGTCTCCATTTGTGTTCGGGTGTCGTCATGACACGCTTGTCATCATATTTATATTGCTTCTCTATCTTATACCATGTGTTATGACGATCCCGTCTAGCTCGCATCCCCGTGTTTCCGCTACCAGCGGGGGTGTGACAGACTGGTATCAGAGCCATTGGTTATAGAGAATTAGACAATACACTTGACCTAGACTATAACCTAGGAACCTTCATGTAGAATGCATGCTAGGACTGGCTTGCATTTAATATTACATGTGTGTTCCTGTTCGTCAACCCAAAAGGCATGACTCTGTTTTCGGAACATCCTCTTCCTTTATTTTTAGTTGGTGATACCGCGATCGCAGGTTTATTTTTGAGAAGTAATTTGCTCCCTGCAATTGATCGAATAGGTCGTCAATTCTAGGAAGAAGGTATCGGTTCTTTATAGTAAGCTTGTTCAGTTCCCTATAGTCGATACACATTTGGAGTGTTCCGTCCTTCTTTTTAACAAATAGCACCGGAGCACCCCAAGGCGAGACACTGGGTCGTATGAACCCTTTGTCAAGTAATTCTTGGATTTGTAGCATCAGCTCTTTCATTTCAGGTGAAGCGAGTCGGTAAGGTGCTTTAGCCACCGGTGCGGCACCAGGTATTAGGTCAATCTGAAATTCGACTTATCGGGCTGGAGGGAATCCCGGTAAGTCTTCTGGAAATACTTCTAAGTATTCAGACACCACAAGTACGTCTTCAATCTTCTTTTCCCCTTTTGCCTTTATCACATATATTATAAAGGCTTCGTGTCCTTTCTTAAGGCTTTGAGTAGCCTTTAGGTGGGATATCATAGGACACAGTGGGCAGTTTCTTTCCCCATGGACTACTAGCATCTCTCCGCTGGCTATGGGTATCTTAAGCAAGCGCTCATCACATATAATTTCAGCCCTATTTTTAGCCAGCCAATCCATTACTACCACTACATCAAAACCTCCTAATTTAATAGGCATCAAGTCTATATCAAAGGAATTACCCTCTAGAATCAACTTGCAATTTGATGATTTCGTTAGTCTCTACTATATTACCGTCAGCTAGTTCTACGGTGTATGTTTCGGTTAAAGTACAAGCAGTCAAATCAATCAAGGACCTAAAAGTAGTAGAAACAAAACTGGCAGTTGCTCCAGTATCAAATAGCACAGTAGCAGGATGATTGTTTACGAGAAACGTACCATTCACCACGTCGGGTTCTTTACGGGCACCATTTGGATCCATCACAAACGCTCTTCCCTTGGGCTTGTTGGGTCGAGTGTCCTTGTCTCTTGCTAGCTTGGGGCATTTGTTCCTCATATGCCCTGGGTCTCCGCACTCATAGCATTGCTTGCCAGGCTTATAGGTGCAATCCTTAATCAGGTGGCCATATCTCTTGTACCGAAAACAGGGCATGGGATTACACTCCCCCTGGTGATGAACCTTGCATTTAGTGCAGAAGGGGCTTGTGCTTGGTACAACCTCCAAGCCTTCCTGCCATGGTCATTTCGCTTTGCCTCTCCTCCAGGTCGCTTGCTTGAACCACTACTGCTACCGACCACCTTCTTGGTATCAAACCACTTCCTCCTTTCTTCCACAGCCTTCTTTTTATCCTCAGTTTCCTCGAGCTCAATCCACCAAGCTCTTACTAAGTCGTCAGTTAGACTACTGGTAACGTCGACTGCAGCCTGTAGAGTAGTAGGCCTGGAAGACCTAACCATGCCCCTCACCCTTGGGTGTAACCCCCAAATGAAACGGGCTACGCCCTTGGATTCTAGCATCACTAAGTGTGGTACCAGTCGGGACAACGCAAGGAATCGGTTGATATACTCAGTGTAGTTCGGGCCTTTCATCTCCAGATTCAGAAATTCAGCCTCCAGTCTCTCTAGTTGGTTGATCGGGCAATACTTGCCGGTGATTAGCTTCCGGAATTCAGACCAGTTCATCCTACCAATAGCATCTCGACCTCGAGGCTAAATGATGGTTTTCCACCACTCAAGTGCTGGTCCCTTGAGAGATTGAGAGGCAAATCTCACCATGTGCTCCAGCTTACACTCGCTTATGTCCAACACAGCTTCGATTTCATCCAGCCACCTACATGTTTCAATTGCACCCTCGGTTCCATAGAAGTCCTTTGGTTTGTAAGCCATGAATGTTTTATAAGAGCACCCATTCCTGATAGCTTTGGCTTCCTCACGGTTGCCTTCATCGTTATTGGGTCCGTTAGTCTTGTTGGTATTTCCCCGATCGGCGTTGATCTGGGCAATGATCGTTGGGATAGCATTGGCGATCTGCTGTGCCACCAGGTTGGCAATCCTTTCATCATTCTCCTGGTGGGCGTTCCCCCCAGGTGGTGTTCCTGGTGGAGTAGATGGTTGGTTCCTACCTCGGGTAGCACCTCTCCTTCCCGTACGAATTCCTCGTCGTGGCGGCATTCTGATAGTATCATAGATAAGTTTGTTTAGTATCTCGTACATTTTGTTTCTAGTATCATATTGTATCTCATAATTCCTACTACGCACTACAATCACACACTTAAGTTTCATTCAAAGCATACAATGATAATTATCAATAAAGAAATATCAATCACACATCACAAGGATTCTCACATGTTTAAATAGCATTGCCCTGCAAAAGTTGGTGTCATCAATCAATTGTTTCATAGATAATCTCAAGCATAAATCAACCATACATAATAAATAGTGTCATTGTTTCACAAATTGGAAGGTGTCATCAACCCCATAAATAAAAATAGTTTCTTAAATAGATAGATAGATTGTTTCTCAGATTGTTTTGGCAGACTACTACCACGCATCCCAAATACCAGCTACATTACCCCTGCCATTTCTTCTTCAACCAGCCGAACCATCCCGAGCTCTTCTTCTTCTGCTCCTGCTCCAGGCGATGGACATTGTGAGTCGCCATCATTGCTTGGAATTAGGCAGATTGGGAGGTCCGCGTGGCGCGTTGTAAGGTCAGCTCATGACGCTAGATAGTCCTCAGTATCTCACTCAAGGTAGGGTCTGATGGGCCAAAGTCACTAGCCCGCCGGCTAGACTGGGAGTGCTGGTCTCCAGCGAACACGCTAGGGCCATCATGCATGCTATGCCTGGGTGGCATCCAGTACTCGTCATGAGACAGATGTCTAGGTGGCGCGAACATAGAAGGTGCTGGTGTAGGGGTTCTGGTATGAGGACGTGGAGGAGGAGGCATCCTAAAAGAAACAGAAGGTCCTGGCCTAGCACTCTTCCTAGGCCGAGTGACTATACGTGCACCCATAGTCCTAATAGGTGGAATAGGTGAGAGAGTGGGAGCTACTACATGCGGCGAGTTGGAGCGCGTTCGGCTCCTAGCAGGTGATGTAGGTGACGACTCCTCAGATGGCTCAGTGTCGTCAGAGGTCGCGGATAACCAGCCAGGGTGTCCGTATCTCTACAAGTATGCCTCGTACTCGGTTTGTGGCTTCACCCTCCTCAGTGTCCCAACAGGAGCAGTCTCATCAACGGGATGTGCGAGTGCTTTATCTCTTTCAGCCATAATATGATTATCCTGTAAAAATAGTCATGAGTAATTTTGTTTCTCATAGCTCATGATCATAGTAATAGTACTAGTAGTAGTAGTGATGACAGTTGTTTCTTATAGAGTTAGTATCTATTAGTAATTGCATCTGTAAGCAGTAGTATCCCATAGAGGTTGTATCCATTAAAATAGTATCAGTAAGCAGTAACATCTCATAGAAGTTCAATTAAGATTTAATTTTGACTACGTTAAAAGAATTCCTCGAGTCATCTAATCCAAAGGTCACACTTAGGCTTCGTGCTGGAATTTACGCGTCCGATAAATTCATGATTACGTTGATCAAGTGTAATCATCAATTTATCCAACCCGCTTACCCTAACATTTACCCAAGCAAGGACAGTCCTACAGTCTCAGGGTTGTAGCCTAGGGTCTACTAAGGTATTCCCGATTTCTCTACAACCTGGCTCTGATACCAATCTGTCACACCCCGGACCCAAGGAGGGTGGGACGTCACAGACTAGCAAGAGATGTGGCAGCGGAAACAAACCATCATAAGAGCACACAAGTAGAGATAATCACATGGCATTATAATAACCAGCTTAGCCCAGTTACATCAATTGTTTCATGCCAAAAGTACATAATTAGAGTATCATTCATAACAAATTGTTCAAAAGTTCTATGCAAAGTCTATAATGCCATGAGGTCTGGGTACTAAGTCATCCAAGCATCTTCCAAAACAAGCTAGACCTTCATCAAAGGTTACCTGAAACATGCTCAAAAAGAAAATAGTGTCAACTAAAAAGTTGGTGAGTTCAAGTGGTTTTTGTTTCAAAAAATAAAAGGGACCCATAAGGTCCATGTATTAAAGTATTGTATCTAGTATAGCTGTTGTGGGGTCACAATCAACCCTGCACTCAGTCCCGGCTTGCCTCTTCTAAAGTTGTGTTAAACCGGTTAACCCCAAAGGGGAGAATCTGAGCCCCATAGCAGTGGACCCACCTGCCGGATGGTCCGCCTTTGTATCCTTTATAACTTGTTACATGCCACATACGACCCCTCGGGATCTCAGTGGGGTACCTCCCTGTAAAGGAAGCCACTGTGTGTGGGGATTCCCCAAATAGATCTATCCATATAAAGCAAGCGGTTCACAAAAGAATTAATGATCGTGATTCATGTATGAGCAGGTATCATCAAAATTCACAACATAAGAATCATATAGTATCACAAATAATAGTTTCAGTTTAAAATAGAGCATGCTTCATCCCCAAAAGCAAAGTAAAAAGGGGGACACGAGAACTCACCTTGATATCGGTCAGGTTCCTCAAACAGATAGTTTCAAGTCCTAGCACCCTATAATCATAATTCAAGTAATAAGCTATAGATTCCTAACATAATTTATCATTTTATAGTGAGGGTGTGCGTGACTTTGTTTCTTAGAGGTTTGCGTCAAAAGTTTCCTTTTTAGGAAAGTTAGGGTTTTAGCGTGTGTTCATCAAGTTTTATGGTTCTTATAATTTATTATCGTATGAATGAGCCTAATATTAGTTTCGGGTCATAAGGTTGCTGAAGTTCTGCAAAAATACAGAATTTACACTTTTGGCCCCTCAAGTTTCAAAATTGACATTTTCTACCCCAAAGTTTGTCTCTTTACCATTTTTGACCCCTAATATTTTCTTAAGCTTTTTAATGTCTATTTGAATCTGTTTGAACCCCAAAATATCAGATCCTACTTGGTGATGTCTAAAACGCAAGTTTCTAGTTATCGGTTAATTCTACTTTCGTTAATTAATTCATAAAAATCACATATTAACCCAAGAATTCACCAAATTCGATTTCTATTACTACAATAATTATTCTAAGGACTGAAAATTCTCAAATCTTAAGTTGTTCATGTTATGGCCCGTTTCCTTGGTTATTTCCATGTTTCTGGTCATCAAACTAGTGTATACTAGCCTTAGCATATCTTACTAAACTTTCCAATCATCCAAGTTCATTTTCTAAGTATTCTAAGTCCTAACTTACTGGAATTTATCCTTAAGTCTCGGTTTTGCATGGATACTACTAAAGTCGGGTGTATTTACACTAGTTTAACTATTAGGTTTACATTCCAAATTGCAACTATATCATTTATAACCTTAATTCCAGAAAATATATATATGTATTTAGTTTGTTTCATTGTTTTAAACAGATTAACAAGGTTTAATCATAAAAACATACGGATGGGTGTTGCTTCAACACATTATATGAAGATATATAAGGTAGAATCCTTGTATATCGACCTTAAGCTCGCGGGTTTACAAGAGTGTACCTCGTACGCAGATTGAGTTCTAAAGAGGATGAGGTTCGAGCAAAGATCTCTCTGTGGGATCAGTGAGAATGGTGTTTTTAGCATGATGAGGATAAGTTTATTAACGTTTAACTAATAAAAGTAGTATTACTTACGTATTAGGAGGTTTGGAAGGTTGTTTGAGCAGGTTGTTCACGAATTATGGCTGGAGTTCCTTGTTTCTTCAATATTGGTTGCTAGAAGATTAAAAGATGAAGAGTGTAAGTGTGTGTGTTTTCGGTCTTTAGGGAGTCCGAGAGAAAGAGAGAGATTTGAAAGAGCGAAATGAAAAATGAGGATTGATTGTTGCATGTATAGAAAGGTGAGAAAGTGGAGTGTTGGGGTGGGTTTCGCAGACTCAATTCGGTTGGTGGATTATGGGCGGCATGCAGATTATTATTTCTTTATTTATTTTATTGGTATTCTACTATTATTATTATTGTTATTTTTATTATTATTATTATTATTATTATTGTTATTATGTTAAGCCATGGGTGTGCATGGGCACACCACATTCGAATATGTCTAAGTATTGAAAACACACATATATATATATATATAAATATATATATGTATATATATATATGTCCGAAATTGCCTCAAATAATCATGCAATAGATAGTTTCTATACAGGAATAAGTTTCTACATTGTTAAATATCCATAATGGATGTAAGATAAGTGTGAAAAAATAATCAGAGGTGGAATATAAACACGAATACATAGGAAAAATTCTAGGCGTATTACCACTGTTTAGGCGTATGACAACTGTTTGGGCGTAAGACACTGTGCGGGTGTAAGACAACTGTTCAGGCTCATGACAACTGCGCGGGCGTATTAGGGCTGCTGAAACGACCAGCACTTAGTCGCGGGGGCATTTTTCCAGGCTTATAAGTACTGTTCGGGCTTCTGAGTCCTATTCAGGCATATTAGCACTTAGCCATTTTCCAGCAAACTCCTAGACACATGAGCACTTTTCAGGCACATGAGCACTGTTCAGGCTCATGAGCACTGTTCATGCGTATGACTTAGAAAAATTTCCTCATCTTTTGCAAGGGTCGAGGAGGGGTTGTTACAATGTGGCTTCTGTTAGGGTTCTTAAAGCTGCATTAGAGGAATTTAGTGAGGTTTCTGGTCTTTTTCCAAATATGGGTAAGAGTATGGTTTTCTATGGTAATGTTGTGCTTGATTTACAAGTTTAGATTTCTGTTATCATGCCTTTCTAGAATGGTATTCTTCGTGTTTGATATTTAGGTGTGCCCATTTTATCTTCTATACTCTTTCATAAGGATTTTCATGTTTAAGTATATTTGGAATATAACGAGCAATAAATATTCTCTATGGTTAAATGGGTTCATGTTTATAAACTTAAAGGAAGAAATTTTTAGGAAATCCTTATTAAAGAAGGTTCATCTTGTTAGAGTTGGAGGAAACTCCTACAGTGCATAGATGCTATAAGAGAATTTTTTTACTAAGTTAGGTAATAGACATGACATCTCAGTTTGGTTTGATATGTGGCACGAGTTGAGTCCATTGAATGACTTCATAATGAATATTGGATTATATGAGGTAAGATTGTAAGGAGTATGAAGGTCTATGAAGATTAGAAGTGGATAGGGGAGTGGAGACCCCTATTTCTTGGTTTATTTCAAGGGCCTGTTTCCACGCTGAATAAAGATAGACATGATGGAGTTCGAGGGAAGAGCAGGCCTGCTAAGAATTTAATTAGTATCATTATGAAGAATGTGAGGTACAAGCTAATGGGGTTAACTATGAGAAGGTCTATATTCACTATGGAAGATATTATGATCTGGAAGTGTATGTTGGATGGGAAATCTAGCTATAGCTCTGCTGATTTTCAGTGAAGGTTCACATGGTGCTTGTTGGGGGTCTCTTTAAATGGTGTATTTGTTGCTTGGGGACCCCTGCATTTAGTCTAGTGGTGAATGATCTAGGAGAGTTAAATGGGTTAGAGAGTGATTAAGGTCAAATGAATTTCCTTTCAAATTCTTCTTCCAATATAACAATTTTGATTAGGGTGTTTGGGGGGTTTGGGTGTGTGTTTACTATGAGAGTTTGGGTTCTTGGAAAGGGAGGCTTGGGGCTTTTTTACTAACTTTATCATTATGAGACTTGTATGTAGTATCGATGAGGTAGGATGGAGTTTATATATTTCGGGTTGGGTCTTTACAACTTATCTTGGAGGCTGTGGAGTCCAGGGTAGACTTGTGAAGTCCATGGTCATTGTTTTCCTCTGTTTGTTGGATAGTGCGGAAGGCCTTCTATTTGTTGCCCTTCACTTAATGATGTTTTTACCATTTTTATCAATGTTGTTGTTGTTGTCTCTGATGTTGTTGTTATAGTTTTTAATGTTGTTGATGCTATCAATGATGCGGCTACTGTTTTTGATATTGTTGCTGCTGTTTTTGATGCTGATGCTGCTGTTAATAATGTTGCTGCTGTTGTTTCTGATGTTACTGGTGTTGTTGTTAATGATGTTGCTGCTGTTAATGATGCTGCTATGATTATCGATGATAGAGCTGTTTTTACCCTTAGAGAATGTTGTTCATGATACATCCTGGATGTTATTATTGTTACTGATTCTAAAGTTGATGATGTTATTAATATTTTTGTTGTTATCAAAATGTCTAATGGAGGCAATTGATTTGGATGTTGCTGTTGTGAATATTACCATGCTGATCTTCTTGTTTTATGAGTTCTAATGGTGTTTTTGTGCTATCTTTGGAGCTTTTTATGATGCTATTGTGTTCAGGGTGATTTCAAGTGATTTTCACCCCTCTGCTTGTTGTTAGTTATGAATATCTAACCTTCTAGGCTTTTAATAGGACTGGTGTAGTTGCACACAACTTGCTGAAGTTGAATTACCATTTATGGTTTCAAAGTTACTTTTGATTTCCAAAACCCAAAAGGGTGCTCAAAATTAACCAAAACTCCTCGTCTATAGAATTAATGCTCAAAGTTAACTAAACTAGGGGAAATCACTAAAGAAAACAAAAGGAGACTTGGGCTACTAAAGAAAATGATAACAATGACCGAGCCCATTATGAAGCCTCTTTGTCTCCCAATAAAAAACACACAAGCAACTAGTCCATAGGAAAAAAATGTAAAGAACAAGAGTTGTTGACACTAGCATATTGGAAGATCAATCGGCCAATGCGGAGTTTTGTTGCCATTGTTTGGGCTTTTCAATGTTCAATTATTTGGGCTTAAAAATAGTCTAGTTTTCCTCTTTTAGAGCTTAGATGTTTCCTAGACTTGGGGTTTGTCTGAGGCTAGCCCTTGGCTTGACCTGTATTCTTTTACTTATTTTATTAATAAACTTTGTCAGGGTATCTTTCCCTTTAGCAAAATAAAAAACCCTAAATCCTAAACCAAAGAGCACAATCATCTTTGCCTTCCCACCTTTTCTTTATCACCTTCACTGATGAATTGATCTTGAAAGATAATAAGATCAAGGAGTTGGAGTCTACAGTTGAGAAAATGAAAGATAAGATCAATGAGCATGTTGAGAATGCTGATATACAAACAATTGTGATTGAAGTCCATGATAGATTGATTAGTACTCAAACCAATAGAATCAATAAGTTAGAAAAGAAGGTACTGGAGCTAACTTAGAGAACAAGTCTATTGGAAGAGAGCTTGATCAAGAAAAAGAGAAAGACGATGATGAAGGTAATAAAGAAAAGGATTCAGGCAAAGATGAATTTGATGACATCTTTAGCTTTGATAGTGATGATGATGATTATGAAGGAGGTGATGATAGATCACCTAAGAGGCATAATAAAGTTGATTCTAAGGAGAGTCCACAAGATAGACCAAGTACTTCTGGAAAACTTGTTTAAGAAGGCAGTCAGACTATGGTTCCATATACTGCAAATGCTTCTACTCAAACTAAAGAAGAGTCTGTAATGAGCACATTGATTGAGGAACTAGATGCCTAGTCATAAGGAGATTTCTTTATTGATGAAGATATGATGGATATAATCCATGAGGTTAGCACACCATCAGAAAAATTCATGGTGATTCCTCCTATACCAATCATCTTTGAAAAAGATATACATCTTCAGATGGTTCCAGCTGTAACTCTTACATAGTAGCAAAAGGAACTCATATTAAAGCTTTTTAAGGTGCTTAAAGCCAAAGAAAGAGAAGACAAAGCTGAAGTGGTCATTGAACCTTCTTAAACTACTGGGTTTAGTTTACCAGAACTGCAAACCTACTCTAGAAAACAAAGTATTTGGTAGAGAAGGCTAAGGGAAAGAGATCAGCAATTGAGAAAGAAACTACAAAGCCTAGAAAGATGAAAAGATAAGTGAAACTAAGCATGGATACAATTGCTCAATTTATGGAAGAACATTATAAAGAAACTAAGCAGCTTGCTATTCATAGAGAGATGATAGACTTGGAAGAAGGAGAAATAGAAGGAGGATACTTATTAGATGAAAGTCTATTTAATGAGTCTGGATTTTAGGAAAGTCCACAAAGAAAGGAGTCAAATATGGAAACAATAGTGGAGAAAACATAGTCGGATGATCTTATGGTGAAAGCCATATTCCTAATCAACTAGGGATATGATGCTGATCAAGTTTTCAACATGACTTATTAGGCTATAACTGAAGAGGTTCTAAAAGTGGAGAGGTTATTAGACTCGAATATGGAAACAAAGTATGAGTTGAAGAAAGCTCAAGAAACTATGAAAGATCAAGCTGGAACTTCCTCTACTACTGCATAGCCCACTACAAGTCAACCACAGGCTCAATATCCATTTCCTAATCCCTACAGGATGACTGGTAGGGGAATGAAGGAATTCTTGGCAAGAAATGGCTTTACTAAGAGAAAGTTAGATCCCATGAAAACCAACTCTCTTAAAGCTGTAATGCTAAAGCTCATTCAAGAAATTAAAGACAAAATAAAAGAAGTTAAAGAAGATGTAATCACAAGAAAACCAAAGTCAAAAATCTTAGCTCACAAGATGCAATTCTCAACTGATGATCATACCTCTGCTAAGCCAAAAACCTGAATGGTTCAGACAACCTTCTCAATTGCAATTTCGAAAAGATCTAACCACATCAGATATTCTACAATGTCTATCTGCTCCCAAGGGTAAAACCAATGTTAGAATCATTACGTGGAACTATGATAGTGATTAGATCATGTTTATGGTAAAGAGAATTTTGGGATTTGTTCAATTTTCCAATGAATACCCTAATTTGGTCAATAGACTAAAGATACATGACCTAAGATAAGTTGCAGACTGAGAGCTTATCAATCATGCACAAATGACAAGGGGTTATCATTTTGAAAAGATTTTAAAGATGTTCAAAAGAACTAATAACTTCAAAGCACAAAAAGAGATAAGCTTAATAAGTGATAGAACATTCATCAATTCCTTTGATACCAAGAACAAGAATATCAATATTGATGAGTTGGTAGTCCTAAGAGGAAATGTAAATCTAATATATGAGCTGAAAAGAAAGAGGGTATCTAGGACACACACATCTATGTCAATCTCTAATGTCAGATATGATAAAGATACTTAGGATTTGGTGTAAAGAGGAGGTGGGACGGCAAAGAGGGCCCAAATATCAAACTCTTTAGTGCCTATGAAGTGTGGTTGTTAGATGAATCATATATTCATTATATGTTCACTAGGCACTTCAAAGCCTGGAAAATAGACTTGGTGAAGATGATCTTACAGTCTTTCTGAGTTGCATCAGGATTCTAAAGATTGTCTATGATAGAATCAGTAGAAAGAGAAAAGCCAAGAAAAGAAAGAGAGTTTCACTTAATTTTGGGAGCATGGTTAAGCTGGAGATCAATGCTAATGGTGATCTTGTGATTTATAGAGATGGTTTATCTACCATTGCTATGTATGAGCCTCAGTCTTTAAGATAAAAATCAATTAAAGCTATTAAGAGAATGAAGCAGATAAAGATAAATGTACTCGATTCAAGCAGAATGTAAGAGGCTAGAAGGTTTTCAACCATGATCAACTCCATACTTGATCCTACTATCACACAGTATCCAACTGCTCCTAAACAAGCACCAGCAACAATACTAGCACCAGCACCACCAACAACACCTGCATCAACATCCCCAACAGTCCAAGCATCAACTTCTCAACAACAACTAGCTACAACAGAAAATCCACCGGAATCTTCATAACTGGCATCACCTACAAACTCTTGAAGTACTTAGGCTGCTTAATCCTTAGGGGGGAGCATTGTTGGACCCTGAAAGGATCATGCATACCTATTCAAGTAGTTATTAGAATGTTTTTCTTGTTGGAAAATCATAAGTGTTGATAGTTAATACAGATCAAAAAAAGAAGTGATGACAAGAAATATTGACTAAGTGTTTATTCATCCATATTAGTCTATGCAGATAACTTAGACATATGCGGATGAGCATTTATCCATCCGGATATGACTAATACGGGTGATACAAAATAAATACTTATGTCATTTAAGAAGAAATACAACCAAGGATTACACATCCACATTAACAAATACAGATGTTGTAATAGATTGCGGCTGAAGAAGAAAAACAAATGCTTATAAAATTATTTGTACTTGGTTATTCTAGATTAGATTCCAGCTAGTTAAGTAAATGTAGAGGTCATTGTATAAGATCTATAAATAGATAAAATTGTTACACTTTTTGTAACCCTTACAACCTTGCATAACCTTTACAAACAGAAACCCATTTATTGTATTGAATCAATTATCAATATACAAGCATCTATTGAGTAATTTCATTGTATTTGATCTTTGATTATTGTAATTCTGCTGCAATTTATCATTGTATTTAATCAATATCTTTGATCATCTTGATTCTAACCTAGTCAATCTTATCTAAATAAATACCTTATCAAGTAGTTCTTGTAGTTGTTTCTTGAGTTCTTGCATTTCTATCGGGGCTAGTATGTACATAGACTTAGCATCGGTGATGACTTGGGTACTAAATAAATCTAAAACTTGACTTGTCTATTAGGTGGAAGTCCAGGAAGTTCATCCAGAAATACCTCAAGGTATTCCTATACTACTGGCACATCTTCAATCTTTTGTTCTTTGTGGTGTTTACAACGTAGGCCAAAAAGGAAACACATACTTTTTTAGACACGTTTGTGCTTGCAATATCATGATCAGGTTTTAACATTCACAGCATGATCTCCCAATATGATTAATCGTTTACCATTATGTAATCGGAGTCGAATGATTTTTTATCACATACTATTTCTACGTGATGTAGGACTAACCAATTCATTCCTATGACTATATAAAATTCTCCTAGTTTCATAGACATTAAGTTAAATTGGAAATGGATAACCATTCAAATTTATGATACAGTTTTTAATGATATTGATGATTTCCTTTTGACTCCCATCAATCATTTCTACTATAAAAGTATGATATAAATTTTATGATTCTTAGTTCAAATAGGGCCTAAAAGTATTTGATAATAAACTTTTATTAGCATCAGAATCAAATAATACTCGTGCATATATATCATTGACAAGATAAGTACTAGTGGTCATATCTGGAGCATTACGTGCTTCGTTAGTGGTCAACACGAATGCACGCCCTTTAGGTTTGTTTGGTTGATGATTGTTGCCATTTTAAAATTTTTGGCAATTGGGTTTCAAGTGTCCTAGATCCCCACATTTAAAATATTTTCTCTTCTCCTTGCATTCTTGAAGAATAAGCCCAGTCCTTTTGTAATTGGGACATGGTTGTGTACGGCACAACCTCGAATGATTCTTCTAACAAAACCTAGGAGGATAGAATTTAGCAAGAAACTTATAAACAAATTCCTTCTAGTCCATCTTCGTGACTTTTTCTTTGCCCTCGTTTTGGACCACAATATTCCACCAATAAAGGGCTTCAGCTTCAAACATTATATGACGAACCATACCTTGTTATTATCATTACAATCATGAACATCCGATACTGATTCCATCCGATTTAGCCAGTCTTGAGCTTCCACGGCTACTTTTCTTTTGTAGAAGGATGGAGTTTTATAGGATATGAAGTGTTTATAGGTGTATTCCTTCAATTTGTTTCCTTCCATTCTTTCCCTTTATTGTATAGGCATGGAGGTTATCAAGCTTTTTTCAGATCATTCTTTAGATTTATCAGCATTGTTAGTTTGTATATTCGTTTACATCTTTGCAACTTCGGTTGTTATGTTATGGATAACTTCAGCATTTGAAATTTGATTCATACTAGACTGAGATCTAACATAATAGGAGGAAGTTTGAGCCCTATGAGAACTTTCTCCTATCCTGCTGCTAACTTGTTCGCATCTAGACCCTTTTTATGTCTAGATCCTTTCTCATTTCTTTGTTTAGACATTGCACCTAGGTTTATATGATCATACAGAGGTTACTAGTATATATGATCTGTGGTAGGAAGAGAAGTACGGGTGTGGTGATCCATAAGGATTTGTTCTTTTTATATTCCTTAATCATATAGGTGTCTCGCAATCTAGCTTATGCTATAGCACACTTCTTTTCATCATGCATTAGAACAAATCCTGCTAGTTATATTTGTGGTGGTTCTATCATTACATAGTTGGCCTTACCTTTTATTTTCACGACTAAAGATATTGTTTCAGGATTGACACATCTATTCCCTATAATAGTTATCAACACATCAATGCTAGAGAATATAAGCTTGGCTACTTAGTTTGGTAATGATGGATTGAAGTTTACTGATGAAAACGAGGAACCGTGGCAACCTACACAGATAGGTGGCAAGGAAGCGATTGTGATAGCCGTTAGAGAAGAAGCATCCCCCCTCCACCAGTTTTAGTAGCACGTATTGATCAGCTAGTTTAGACCCAAGCTATGCTTGTTCAGACAGTTTCCTAGTTATTAGTATCCATCTAATGTATTGTTGAAGAGTTGCAGTAGGCTACTCGTGATGCCAGTCAGGTGGCATGCCCTTTTTAACCACAAACTCCAAGGGATGACCTTATGGAGAGCTAGTGATGCCCTCATTTTATAATTTTTGGTTTTTGATCTAATTTTTATTCTTTTGTGTATTTATTTGTGCAAACTCATTAGAACTATGTTTTATTTTCTTTTTTAGTTGTTCTATCTTATTAAGGCCATCTGTGACTTACATATATTTGGTTGATACTTTTTCTTTCTAGATATGCTTAATAGATCATCTTGGATGCTTGGTTGCATAAATCACAAGGTTGCTTTGGGCTTATTGGGAAGTTCATTGCGCATGTCATGGATTTTATCGGGGGAGTTTTGTTCTTTCTTTTATTTCCATGTGCATGTTCATTCCATCTAATTGCATTGGGGGGGGGCATTTGCATATTTTGAAACATTGAGATCAATGTGTTATTCAAGTGTGGGGATGTTAGGTTTTTTTTGGATTTCATCAAAACCATCTATTTTATATATTTTTGCGTCTAATAACTACTTTTTGTCTAAATATTTTTTTATGGAATCCATACTGCTTGTATTTTAAATCATTAAGCATAACTGTACTTTTGGAATCACATTAAGAAAAGGACCCAATGAAAATATGATAAACTATTTTGAGAATATCATCATAACTTGACATGTTGAAAGAAAGATAATTATGAATGAATCTGCACCTATTCCCATCAACTCCACTTCCGTGTGTTTAGTTTGGGCCCTTCGAGCACTTTCTCTTCATTACATATCGCATGCTTACGTTTTGTTAACTATGGAGTAGCCTGAATGTTTCAATCAATTTTAGAACTTTTTAAGCAATTAATTTCAAGATCATAAACTAACTTGTTGTATGAAAATGATAGAAGCATTAGGAAAACCTATTCTATGCACCCTTCCATTATGTGTACCTTTTTTCATTTCTTTTTTCCTACCCGATCATCACCCTCAGTCGCCCTTATTGAGCCTAACCCTCGTGTTTATTGTTTAGCCATCATCTATAACCTACTTACCAAAATAGCCTTTTATTTAAACCTTTGTGTTAAAATCTGGGTTGCGTTAGTTGTCTAATTTGTATTCTAGTTGTGATTATTTCAAGAGAGGAAAAAAAACAAAAGAAAACAAAAGAAAAGAAAAAGAAAACAAGATGTAAAGGTCATAGTATTGTTGTTCCGTTCATTTTAGGAATAAAACATGTAAGAATGAGCACTTTTATGTTGTATAAAAATCATAATAGTAGCTCATTAGATGTACTTTTCTAGTAGTTTATGTTAGTTTGAATATTTTCTTTATGTTTTAATAGTTCATCGTAAGTGACATATAGCAATTCCAGATTTCTAACCAAGTAGTGACTTTATATATCAATTTTCATACCTTAAACCCCAGCCTCGTTACAACCTTCAAAGGCCTCTTGATTTATGCAACTATTTTGTGTTATTAGTGCATAATTTGATTTCTAAGTAAGCTTACGATAATGATACTTCATTGTTGGGCTTTGAGTGATTCACATATTCATATTACATATATATATATATATATATATATATAACCGAGTGTTGAGAGAATCATTCTAAGATGTGCAAGTTAATCCATAATATATTTTCCATAGATATTGTCAAGTCTATTTAAATATTTTCATATATTGGGAATTGGTTGAGTCATTGGTTATTTTATGTTAAATTTCTTGAAAGTCTTTTATGTATTTGTATCTTTAGCTTGCTTGTCGACTGCCTATCTATATTGATAAAGCTAATAGGAATCTTGCTAGATTTTTGAGATTTTGCTTAAGGGCAAGCAAAACTTAAGTGTGGGGATGTTTGTTTCCCATTTTGAGTGTTTTTTTGTTACAAATTCATCTTTATCAATACTTAATTGTTATTTATTTGGATTTTACAGTTTTAGATGGTTTTTTTGGTGATTTCAAAAGAAAAAAGGCAATTAATCAATGAAGATTTAGAAATCTAATAGGAGTCTAGGTTGTTATAGCCATGACTGATCCTATCATGACGATAACAAACATTAGGTCTCCCTTTCTTGCATCTTATGACTGATTTTGTCATGACCATAACACAAATCAGGACCCCTTTTAAGCCATTTTTCTTCTTCATTTGAAAAGTAGAATTTTGGAGAAGAAAAACCTAATTTTCTCTAATCTTTTGGTGATTTTGGAAGAATTTTTTCAAGAGTTTAAGCTAATATTGAAGATCAAACATTTCAAAAAATAATTCAACTCCACACAACCCACCTCTACTAATTTTTTGTTTGAAAATCTCTAGATTCATCATGTTTTCTTCTATTATTATGAGTTTGATTGTGTTTTTTGTAAGCCTCATGAGCTAAATACTCATTATCGCTTATATTAGATGAAGATTAGCATACTTTGATATTTTACATGTAACTTTTGGTGATGATTAGGTTCATGTTTATTACAAGATTTTGAATGTTCTTTAATAATTATATGTGCTTATTTAACTTGATGAAATGAGTAATCTTGTGGGTGTTATAACCATATTATGTTGGAAAACCTTGTGCTTTAGTACATTTATTCATGAATTGCATACATTAGTGTGTGGTTTATAACATTTCACTACGAATAGTAAATGAGGGTTGATTATTTAGTAAAGTTGAACAAGTGTGTATTCTTATACAAATATTTGAACAAATGATTGTGTTTGTTATGGATTTCTCATAGCTTTGTATATATGTAACCATAGATAATGTGAAAATTTATGATTCATGTATTTTAGTTAGGACATTCATAAGTTGAAATATTTATATAATTATTGTTATATTATGTGAATTTAGGTGGTTATCATGTATACACCATGTTAATTTTCTAAAGGTTTGTGGGTTTGATATCCCTAACGAGAGTCCAAACCATCTTTAACATTAACTTAATTATATTATTGGTTATCCATGGTATAACTTTAGGTGGCTATTATGTGTTTATCGTTCTAGCTTTATAAAGTGTTATAAAATTAGATAACCTTGACACGAGTCTAAATTACTTTCATGCTTCATATGTAGAAAATGATCTCACCATAGTTCATGCATATTGTCATTATTTTGCTAAGCGGAAATCGAAGTGATATCTTTCTTTGATTGATTATCTTCATCTTTATTTATTTACTTTAACTAGACTAATCGTTAGCTAATTTAGTTTATCATAATATTCATAGCTAATCTCTTATCAGCTAGATATTAATAAAGACTTAGTATCAGGAGCTCTCGTATCCATGGATTGATACTTGGTTCTTACAAAAAACTATACTTCCATCCGATAGCTACACTTGCCTATTGTGTGTGTAGTTAGTCAAAAGGTAAAAATCATTTTAAAAATTTAAAGTTTAATGATGTAAAACCCATTATTAAAATCTACATATCAAAACACACATCAATACTTTATTGTCCATTAACTGATTGTAAAGTTGTTCTATAATAGTGTATCTCGCATATGCATGTGATAGGTATTGCATATTTTATCTTTCCCTAGTAGTCTCTTGTCTATAACAATGATCGTACATTTCCACGTGAGTTTATAGGTATCTGGGCATATATTCTATGAGACATCTATGGATCTTGGTTGAATATCTACTAAACTTGCTAGAGATAGTAGATATTGAACTTGGGAAATTTAAATTTACCAAAGTATATGATGACATTGCTTTAATTTTTGTTCTTCTTGTTCTTAGTGACGTAATATCTTGAATATCTTGGCAATCCATGTAGTTCAGGATGGAATGTTGTTATGTACTCAAGAAGAAAATGTTGCTGATGAAAAACTTGTTTTAAAAAGACTATATGATAGGATTGAAGGAATTGCCCTTGATCCTCGATTCAAGTCCTCTTCAAAGTATGGATACGTATTAGGGAAAGGTCCCTATATATAGTAAGTGAGCAATTAAATTGATATTACCAGTTGCATGTGTCTTATTATCCCGACGTCCATTGAATGATGTATGTCATGTGAATAAGTGTAATCTAATCCACGAATAGATATCGGAGATTACACCAAAAAATAGATAATATGGCATCGTGGATAATTATTAAGGACCCATGGGAGAGATTCCCATTATCTAGAAAAATCACTATTTAAATAATAAAGTGTGAGGCCCCTGATCCCAGGAAGCCCCACAGTTGGTCATTCACAGCAAAAATATAGATTTAAAACATTCATTTAAATAAACATTTGCAACGGAACAGTATATTAAGTTTCGATCCATTACGATATAATTAAAGTAAAACATTGACATTGTCTTAAGTACATCAAACAAATTTTAAAAGGAGAATTTAACAATCTGCTGAATCAGGGATTCCAGTCTTCAGTTTCCAAGAAACTTTAGATCCATGCTCCCATCCCTCTAAGCCTTATGGCTCACCTGTCAGACTAATATGCATAAAAGTCAGCTTCGTTGAGTGAATTCTAGGTTTACTTTATTAAACAACTTTTTGTAAAATATATTAGCTTTATCATTCGAAAGTAATCACCACCTATCAGAACATTAATATACACAAATTATCGCTTTATCAATGCTTTGTCATTAAGACTTTCGCTTAATTGTTAACTATTACTCTTCTTTGCCCGTTAATCCCTAGTTACTATTGGTGCCTATGATAAACACAGGACTTTACCGACATGCCAATCCAGGCCTTACTGTCATACCCAAATAGGCCATGATTGTCATGCCAATCCAGGCCTTACTGACCTGCCTATTCGAGCCTTACTGTCATGAGGGCGAACAAATGCAACCCTCCTTTGTCATTTGCTTGCAAGGCTTTACTTTACCAAGGTACACGTTATGGGCCCAATAACATTTCTTTATGTTTCACTTACATCTTTAGTTATACATATACTTTACATGATAAGAAATAAACTCTTCGTCTATACATTCACATTTCATCAACAATGAGAAATAAACCATATAACCTACCCTCCACGGGACAACGAGGGTTTGGGGTGGCAGCCCTTGATAGCGGGGTTCTAGGGGCAGCCTGCACATAAGTTAACACTCAAATAGGCCATTTCTATGAAATTTCGCTGGCGGTTTTGCTGGCAGTTTCGCTGGCAGTTTCGTTGGCAGTTTCGCTGGTAGTTTCGTTGGCAGTTTCGCTTGCCAATTTTGCTGGCAGTTTCGCCCAGTAGTTTCGCACAATAGTTTCGCTGCCAGGTGCTCCTAACTTTCGTTGAAATTTCCTAGGTTCGCAAGTTCTATTGGTCAACCTAGGCACTAGCGAAATTACCAACGAAACTATAGTTTCGCCGGAACTCTCTTAGTTTCACTGGAAGAACCTCTAGTTTCGCTGGTCAGGCTCACAGTTGTAGGGCCCCGTTCCCGGGCACCTTACAGTTGGTCATTCATCGCACATAAAAGATTTTAAAACGTACATTTATCTTGCAGCGGAAATTTAAAACTTTCATTTAATAACTAAAAACATGTCATTTCATAACATTACAACATTCGTTTTCATCTCAAAATACAATGACATGTCAAAATATGGATGCCAGCCTCAACAGAACTGAGTAGTCACCCCGTGCCATCCTCAGCAACATACCTACCAACTGGAAACACATCAAAGTCAGCGTTGCTTAGTGAGTTCTAGTTTTATATTAAAAACATACTTTTCTTACGTTAAAACCGTTCTTCAATTCTTTCAGAAACATACTATACTTTCGTATATGAACACACATCATACGTACATACACATAGATAATATCACTATCATCTTCTTTTCTCATTCATTATTTATCTTTAACTTTTATTCATTCTCTGTCTGTCATTCGTTCATTATCTATCTTTAACTTTCATGCATTCTCTATCTTTCACTTCTATCTAGATCCGGCCACACTTTACCCTCTTCATGGCACACAGCCATGATTACTGAGGTCGAGTGACAAGGATCCCAATTCATGCGTTAACACTATGTTCCTTCCATTCATTATTTTCATTCGTTTGTTCTTTAGCTTTCATTGCGTTCATTATCGTTCGTTCGTTTCATACTTTCTTTCTTTCACAGTTATCTCTCTCATTCACCGACTCACGTGATACTCCCGACTCATGTCCGAAGACTGATACTGTGCCGGGGCCTGCTCACAAACCCCCGACTCATGTCCGAAGACTGACACAGTACCAGAGCACGCGATCCGTTCCTCATTCGTCTCATCTCACTCTCACGCACTACTCCCGACTCATGTCCGAAGACTGATACTGTGCCGGGGGCCTGTACACAAACCCCCGACTCATGTCCGAGGACTGACACAGTACCGGAGCATGTGATCCACTACTCATCCAATTAGATCCTATCTCATGCAATATCCCCGACTCATGCTCGAAAGCTGATGCTGTGTCGGGGCCTGTACACAAACCCCCGACTCATGTCCGAAGACTGACACGGTACCGGGATACGCGACAGAGATCTCATTCGAGTCTGTTGCAACACAGAGTCGCTCACCTCATACCTATGCTTACAAGCCTTACGTTCGTTCATTCATTTATTAATGCATGCTCTTATTCATTACGTTCCTCTTTTATTATCTTTCACTTTACGTTACATAATACTTCCATTACATTTATTAATCGTAACACGTAAAGATACAGAAAGATAAACATACATCGAAGCAAGGAACATTGGTATTTACAAGTCATCAGTATTCACCATCTATCATGGCAACATCATACTTAACATACATACCTCATGCATATACATGCAATACTACCGTCATCGTGCCCAACGTAACTTCTAAGCCTCGACAGTTATCAAACATGTACCTACGAGAGCTATCACATCATTGCTTACCCTTACTCTTTTCCCGAAGGCCAGTAATTGAACTATATCTCTCCTCGTACATAACAGCCCTATGTAGGCGATTGGGCATACTTCAGTCGCATGGCCTCCATGCGACTGAACACTATGCGATTGGACCAATGCGGATGAGCATCCATGCGGATGAGTACCCAATCGTATGAATGGACTCCCTATCGTGCGAATAAACACTATGCGAATGGGCTTCTATGCGACTGAACCCTCAGTCGTACGACTGAACAGCTATGCGAATGGACCTATGCGACTGAACTCCCAATCGCATGACCTGTTGTGCGACTAAATCCCCAGTCGTATGATTGAGCCTTAGTCATGCGATTGAACCTCAGTCGTCCCTCAGTCGGCTGATTGGCCCTTCAATCACCTAGCCCTAACTGGGCAGCGAGTGGAGTTCATCCCGAACTGCAGCCGCGACATACGGCCTTCAAACCCTTCTAAACTCGTTCTAAGCCTAAATCAACCCTCCTAAACCTTAGGGAAACATGCCTTGACCTTATTCAAGCCTATCCAAGCTCGAAATTAAGCCCTAAACGCACCATACACATACACATACATACATACACGGGTTAAACACCCAAAACCCGAAAATAGATTTCAGATGTGTTCCTGCCCCAAAAAGCGGTTGAAAACAAGTAAGCGAGGGGTCCTAGAATTCACCTAAACGATCCCATTGAGTAGGGCTTCGATTTAACTCGCCACACGTCGATTTTGCACTCTCGAACCCGCTTGAACAAAGCTTTCTTCTCCTCTTCTCCCTTTTTCTCTCTTCTTTCTCTCTATGGTTGATGTTTGTGAGTGTGGGGAGGGGGTAAGGGCTGCTCTCTCCCTTAAATACTACAGTTCAGTCGCCTGAGTTCCTATATTACTGGACCTTCAGTCGCATGAGCTCCATGCGATTGGACACCCCAGTCGTGCGACTCCCCTACGTATGAAGCTCCAGTCGTGCGATTGGAGCTTTAGTCGCATGACTTCCATGCGTATGGGACTCCAGTCGCATGACTCCCATGCGTACGGATGTCCCAGTCGCATGACACTCCAAACAGAATTTTCCGGGCGTTACAAGTCCACCCCCTTAAACGGGTTTCGTCCCTGAAACCTGTTGTTCCTTAAATCTTTGCGGGCAATACTACCTCATCTCTTCTCGAGTCTCTCACCTGGAATCCTATCGCTCTACATGATCTATCGACTTACGACTTCTGGTCCATCCTTAACTATCTCCGTCGGTAACCCATGCACACTGATCAATGTCCATTTGACCAGGACCTGCGGCCTCAAATATGCCATATAGAGTACGGTCACTATAATTAAAAAGAAACATCATAAGCCTTGTTTGATGTTCTTTACGTATGAATAATGACCCTCTGGCAAACCAAACAACTGACGAGAAAGGCATTTACTAATTCCATGCAGGTACACTGTGATTGAAAGGCAATTCGGCTTCTTTGGTGGCCCAAACCAAATTTATCTTTTTCTTTTGCTTCCGACCTCTCATTCTACTTGTTTGCTACAATGTCGAAACTATGCGTACGTTGCCGTTCGATGAACCAATCACAGGCTGAAACTGTTCCTCAGACAACGGGTGACACAGCTTTCTCAATTGCATCATGCAATCCTCTAGGGTATCAGGTAACCCAAATAGCAATCTCTACATCGAATGGCTCGTCGATGTTCCTTCTCTTAACATGCAACTTACAACAGAAAGCAGTAGGAACGAAACTACTACTACTAGCATCGCATACAAGACATAAGTGCACAAACTTAAGTTACCAGAAACGTACCTGACATCAAGCCGAAGTCCGCTCTAGCCTCCTCTTGGTCATGGCAAAAGCTTTAGCCTTCACCCTTTGTTATCCTTCCTCGCACTGGAGCTCCCCACCTTTGACTTTTTACAATCCCTGCTCAGATGTCCAGTCTCGCCGCAGTTGTAGCACTTAGCCACGCGGCAATCCCTTGCCCTGTGGCCTTCCTTCCCACACTGAAAACAGACGTTCAGTCCCCATTTGCACTCCCCTTCGTGACCTCTACCACACTTCTTTCATTCCCCCTTTCTTGTTATCCTCTCTCGATCATCGATCCTCATCACCTTACCTTCGGCCACTATCCAGTATCACTATCTTGCCTTCCTTTCCCCTTCTTAACATAGGCTCGCTCTTCTGCTTCGCCCATTATCTCCATCGCCTCCCGCTCGTCGTACAACCTTCCCGCTAGATCTACCGCTGACCTGAACGTGCTTGGTCGGGCAGCGATCATGTGCCTATGGATATCCGCCGGCAAGCCCTGCATGTATCTCTTGATCTTCCGCGAAAGAGGTGTTACCTGATCCGACACCAGCCGTGCCATTTTGTTGAATTTGGTGGTGTATAGCTGATGCGTCATCGTCCCTGCTTCCAACTGCAGGAACTCCCTTTCAACCTTATCCATCTCACGGTGAGGACAGAACTCCTCAATCACTAGCCTTTTCAACTCTGACCATCTCATCCGGCCGATAACCCAACTACCCTTAACTTGGACTATGTTGTCCCACCAGTACAAAGCCGAGTCCATGAAAGAGTGGGCGGTAAGCTTTACTTTCTGATCCTCCCAACACTCGCTGATATTCAGCACGGCTTCCATTTCCCTCACCCATCGGTGAACAGCAGCAGCAGTGCCATTACCATCAAAAGTTGGGGGCTTGCATCGTTGAAATGCCCTGTAGTTACAGCCTCGTGCCATCTCAGGCGCATGTTCGTCCTCCTCTTCTTTCTCTTCGTCATCAAAGAAAACCGTTCCAGTCTCGGGCCGTCTTCTTTCACCCGAAGGTCTACCCCTTTCCTGTCTCTCCCCATCTCTAACAGCCTTTATCACCTCGGTCACTACAGACGGTAGGATTGTCTGCATGACCTGATGCATTTCTTCGACTACCGCCTCTTTCACTGAGGCCCTCAAGTTAGCACTCTCATCAGCGCCCTCCGGATGAGGGGTCTCAAGTTCCTCATGAACCACCTTCTCAACTCTAGGTCTTCCCCTTGTGGCCCGTGGTTCAGCACCATGTCTGCCATCACCTCCGCCACGTGAAGCGTTAGAAGATCTACCACCAGCCATCCTCTATAATACACTGAAAGATTCAAACACCAACATGGTCATTCAAGGGAACAGCTCAGTTTATGTCAAGTATAGTAAGTTCCTAATTACAGTGACCAGTTGTGATTAGCCACTTACCTTACTTTTCATACCCCGAGCATTACCTGTCCTGACTATATTAGCATCTAAATCTATCAGCAACACATAACATGCGCACATAATACCGGTTAACTTTAAGAAAATACATGATGGCACGCAGCTACTCAGATTGGCATCCCATCCCTTTCCGTCCCATTTTCAGTTTAAGTTAAGGTTTATTTTGAAAATTTACCCATTTCACTTAAACTTTGGCTCTGATACCAACTTGTAGGGCCCCGTTCCCGGGCACCTCACAGTTGGTCATTCATCGCACATAAAACATTTTAAAACGTACATTTATCTTGCAGTGGAAATTTAAAACTTTCATTTAATAACTAAAAACACGTCATTTCATAACATTACAACATTCCTTTTCATCTCAAAATACAATGACATGTCAAAATATGGATGCCAGCCTCAACGGAACTGAGTAGTCGCCCCGTGCCATCCTCAGCAACATACCTGCCAACTGGAAACACATCAAAGTTAGCGTTGCTGAGTGAATTCTAGTTTTATATTAAAAACATACTTTTCTTTTGTTAAAACCGTTCTTCAATTCTTTCAAAAACATACTATACTTTCGTATATGAACATCATACGTACATACACATAGATAATATCACTATCATCTTCTTTTCTCATTCATTATTTATCTTTAACTTTCATTCATTCTCTGTCTGTCATTCGTTCATTATCTATCTTTAACTTTCATGCATTCTCTATCTTTCACTTCTATCTAGATCCGGCCACACTTTACCCTCTTCATGGCACACAGCCATGATTACTGAGGTCGAGTGACAAGGATCCCGATTCACACGTTAACACAATGTTCCTTCCATTCATTATTTTCATTCGTTTGTTCTTTAGCTTTCATTGTATTCATTATCTTTCGTTCGTTTCATACTTTCTTTCTTTCACAGTTATCTCTCTCATTCACCGACTCACGCGATACTCCCGACTCATGTCCGAAGACTAATACTGTGCCGGGCCTACTCACAAACCCCCGACTCATGTCCGAAGACTGACACAGTACCGGAGCACGCGATCCGTTCCTTATTCGTCTCATCTCACTCTCACGCACTACTCCCGACTCATGTCCGAAGACTGATAATGTGCCGGGGCCTGTACACAAACCCCTGACTCATGTCCGAAGACTGACACAGTACCGAAGCATGCGATCCTGCACTCATCCAATTAGATCCTGTCTCATGCAATATCCCCGACTCATGCTCGAAAGCTGATGCTGTGCTGGGGCCTGTACACAAACCCCCGGCTCATGTCCAAAGACTGACACAGTACCGGGATACGCGACAGAGATCTCATTCGAGTCTGTTGCAACACAGAGTCGCTCACCTCATACCTATGCTTACAAGCCTTACGTTCGTTCATTCATTCATTAATGCATGCTCCCATTCATTACATTCCTCTTTTATTATCTTTCACTTTACGTTACATAATACTTCCATTACATTTATTAATCGTAACACGTAAAGATACGGAAAGATAAACATACATCGAAGCAAGGAACATCGACATTTACAAGTCATCAGTATTCACCATCTATCATGGCAACATCATACTTAACATACATACCTCATGCATATACATGGAATACTACCGTCATCGTGCCCAACGTAACTTCTAAGCCTCGACAGTTATCAAACATGTACCTACGGGAGCTATCACATCATTGCTTACCCTTACTCTTTTCCCGAAGGCCAGTAATTGAACTATATCTCTCCTCGTACACAACAGCCCTATTTAGGCGATTGGGCATACTTCAGTCGCATGGCCTCCATGCGACTGAACACTATGCGATTGGACCAATGCGGATGAGCATCCATGCGGATGAACACCCAATCGTACGAATGGACTCCCTATCATGCGAATGAACACTATGCGAATGGGCTTCTATGCGACTGAACCCTCAGTCGTGCGACTGAACAGCTATGCGAATGGACCTATGCGACTGAACTCCCAGTCGCATGACCTGTCGTGCGACTAAATCCCCAGTTGTGCAATTGAGCCTCAGTCGTGCGATTGAACCTCAGTCGTCCCTCAGTCGGCCGATTGGCCCTTCAGTCGCCTAGCCCTAACTGGGCAGCGAGTGGAGTTCATCCCGAACTGCAGCCGCGACATACAGCCTTCAAACCCTTCTAAAGTCGTTCTTAGCCCAAATCAACACTCCTAAACCTTAGGGAAACATGCCTTGACCTTATTCAAGCCTATCTAAGCTCGAAATCAAGCCCTAAACGCACCATACACATACACATACATACATACACGGGTTAAACACCCAAAAACCCGAAAATAGATTTCAGATGTGTTCCAGCCTCAAAAATCAGTTGAAAACAAGTAAGTGAGGGGTCCTAGAATTCACCTAAACGATCCCATTGAGTAGGGCTTCGATTTAACTCGCCACACGTCGATTTTGCACTCTCCCCGCTTGAACCAAGCTTTCTTCTCCTCTTCTCCCTTTTTCTCTCTTCTTTCTCTTTATGGCTGATGTTTGTGAGTGTGGGGAGGGGGTAAGGGTTGCCCTCTCCCTTAAATACTACAGTTCAGTCGCCTGAGTTCCCATGCGACTGGACCTTCAGTCGCATGAGCTCCATACGATTGGACACCCCAGTCATGCGACTCCCCTGCGTATGAAGCTCCAGTCGTGCGATTGGAGCTTCAGTCGGATGACTTCCATGCATATGGGACTCCATTCGCATGGGACTCCATTCGCATGACTCCCATGCGTATGGATGTCCCAGTCGCATGACACTCCAAACAGAATTTTCCGGGCGTTACAACAGTTTCGCTGGACGTATAAAAATGACGAACTAGCCCGTTTTTAACCCAAAATCTTAACTTTTTACTTCCAAAACCTTGGTTTATCATCCATGAAACCATATCTAACGTTTTTACACATTTTCATACGTAAAAATGTGACATTTATGTGATTCTTTGAACTTTTTAACCCAAAACCCTAGAAATCCGGATATGTTCTAAATGGATGTTTGGAGGATGATTCTTACCTTGATTTCTTGCTCTTTCCCTGCTATTTTTGTTCATCAAACCAGATCTTCAATCTTCAAAGCAACCAAGCTTCAAATCCTCAAAATCTTCACTTTCTCTCTACTCTCTCGCTAGGGCTTGTTACTTGTGTTGCAAGTATGAGGAAATATGGCTGATGAGGGTTGTTGAAGGGCTGATAATGGGCCCTTAAACACACCTAACACTTAACCCATGGATTTAATTGGGCTACAATCCATTTTAATAATAATTTTCTTTTCCCTCTTTTTTTATTATCCCAACTTAATCCATAGTTACTAAGTTGCTTGCTTAGACATTCGGGGCTATACATAAAGTACAGATACCGTTGTCATAAGCCTTATCAAATTTCAAATATCTTTTATATTTAAATTTATAAAATAAAATTAAGATAATAACATGGATACTGTATCGATAAGGATTATTGTTATTGCTAACATTAAGCAAATAAGAAGACAAACAAAATCAATTGATAGATGATCAGAAGATCTTTTACAGTTGCAGAGTTAAGGTTGTTCCACTATTGACTGAAACTAGTGGAATTGACATAATACAATACTTTGAAAGCTGATAGTACATCAAAATCGGAAACATTATTCAGAAGTTTAGCCTGTTGGAAGATGTCTTGTTGTTCTAAAGGAGACTGTTCTTCAGAA